>PHNY01295716.1:9425-22021 GCA_003724115.2 Anethum foeniculum | reverse complement strand
CTGCCTAACAATGATTTTGAAGTCATCCTTGTCGCTGTTGATGATCCATCTGTTCCTGCTACCCCATGCTGTAGTCCAACCGAACCTCACAAGGTTTTTGAATCTATTTTTTCTCGAGTGCCATGGACTGCGATACCATTCTCAGACTTAGCATCCCGAAAACGTATAGCTAGAAGATTTGGCATCTCAGAAATTGGATTTGTTTACAGTACCTCGGTTTTACTTGATGCAAAAGGTATGGTCCTGAAATGTGATGATTGTTGGCTATTTGGACAATATGGTACTCTAGGTTATCCATTTACCGATGAAAAAATAAAATTCCTGGATTCTGAAGATGATGCAGCCATTAACCAACCCTCTTTGGAATCACTCCTTGGCTCTTCTGAAAGTGATTATCTCATTACCAACAACGGGGAGAAGGTATAACTTATAATTGACAACACACATTATGATTGTGAGAACAATGTAATTGAATCTACACATAAATATATGTAATTCATTTGCAGAACATTTTTCAGATTATCATATCTAAACTTTCCGTTGTAATGACAGGTACCTATTCACACCCTTAAAAATAAAGTGGTAGCTCTGTATTTCTTTGAAGATGGTTTAAATCATAATGGACAGTCAAGTTTAGGCCGATGAGAAACTCAGAATGAGACTTGAGATGGCTTACAAGGAGTTGGCAAAAAATAAGGAACAGTTTGAGGTCGTACTTCTTTACCTTTATGACACTTGTGGTACTGTTAATTGTACTACTGAAGAATCATTCTGGAAAATATTTAAGACCATGCCTTGGTTGGCTCTCCCGTTCAAAGACCCGAATCATAAGAAGTTGATACGGATTTTTGGTTATCCAAATATGTTGAATGATGGGGAAGAAGCTCCTACACTTGTTATTTTAGGCCCCAATGGAGAATTTGTAGATCCGTGTGGAGCTGACATCTTGATGGACTTTGGAATTCCGACATACCCGTTCACTCGGAAAAACCTTGCCAAGTTAGAGACTGAAAAAGCAAAGGAACTGAAGTTGGAGATGCTCTGGGATCCAAACACGATTTTTAGAGTCCAAAAAGATGGGTTGGAGGTAAGTTCATTTGTCAATCTTTTTTCCTGAAAAAAACCTTCGAGCTTCTTCAGCCTCTTTGGTGAAGCATTTATTGTGTCATGTCGTCTAATAGTAATGGTAAAATTTGACGATGGTTTTCTCTCGTATGTCAGATATTCTGAAATTCACTGATCGGAAGGTATGATTATGTTATATATGCTTAAAACTACATGTTATTCCTTGATTTTGATGTGATGGGGGCCATATCACTTGCATGTTCTTCATAATTACTGGTCTGGTTTTTATTTACATTTTTTTTTAATATTATGAAGTAAATTGTTAGTGGTTGAAACTAGATTTTTAGTCCTACAATGGGAAAAATCTTCTTCGTTTTCTTTTCTTTTTGCTTGTTGTACATGAAGAGTCACCAAGTAGAAGTGTAGACGACTTTCTTACATCAGACTCTCGGAGACGGTTGTTTTAAAATTAAACCTATGGTCTAGTGAAGGCTAATTGTTTCAGTCAAGTTGGCAGGTTTATCGCGTTGATCATAGTGAATCATAGGCTGGAAACTTGGAGGCGAGCTCTTTTTGGCAATTTGTTTTAAATTTAATTGGCCGGTCTACTTGTCCAAGATAGATTTCCGAAACAATAGTCTTTGGCATCCCCATAAAAGCCAGCTGTATTTTAGGTTGCGCAGGACAGTTTTTATCCTACTGTGAACACCAGATGTTCAGTTCTAAGTGTAATAACATTCGATTTCTTTCCAATTTTCTCTTCTCGAACTTATTATCAAGTCCCAATTTACAGATGCCGTTATCTCAATTTGCTGGGAAGAGGATCATAATATATTTCGAGATGCACAAGTACTACCAACATTGTGAAAAGCTCAGGATGATGAAGGACCTATATCTCAAGATGAAGGGTACAGATGATGAGTTTGAAGTGATCTACATCAAGGATCCATCATCCTACAATAAGCCAGATGTGAGTTATCTGGTGCATGATTATGGTGAACTTCCATGGCCAGTGCATTACTATGCTGAAGGTTACTCACTTCCAAAGGAGTTGGAACATAGTGTTCTTAATTATCATTACTATACTCCTACTATGACATTTCGAAGATGTCTACTTATTGCTTTTGACCGAGATGGAAGTATTGTCGGAAAGACTTTTCAACCGACTTTTGATGACAAAGTGTTTCCCTTCTATGCTGGTGGTTTGGAAAAGGAGTTCTTGTATCAGTTAAATATATGTTTCAGGTGGAACTACTGGAATCATTTGAGCAAGAAGAAGAATCCTATCTACAAAAGGGCACAATAACAAATGTCCTTGATTCCAGATGATTTTATCAATGTCGTGTTATAAACAACTTCATATAGTTCTAACTGGAATCGATCCAGATTTCTGCTCGAAAGCTAGGAACTCTTACAGGCTACCAAGCTCTACTTATTTTTGTCTTGTCAGCTTAAGAACAATGTTCCAATATGTTACCAAACAGCCCTGCATACATCAACGGCCCTTTCTGGTATGAAATGACATGAACTCTTTTCTATTCCCGTGCCAAAGTTTTACATATCAACTTATATAAAAAAAAACATTATAGACTAAAGAGCATCAAGTAGCAGAAACAAAATCTGCATAGATCTTTAAAAGCTTAAGAATAATGCAAGAACAGAGCAGTTTGATCGTGCCGAAAGAAAGAATTTGTAAAAAATACCATCAAGACAGAGTGATTGTTCCCAGGAATATTAAGCAATAATAGGAATACTTTGCTCATGTCGAAAGAAATTTGAAGGATCAACAACAGCCTTGACGCGGATTAATCTGTCGAAGTTATTCTTGAAGTACTTTTTACCCCATACTATCGCTTGTGCATAATCTGTCGGACCATTCGGATTGTTCATTCCTAAATCAAGATCGCTGTAATTCACATATGATGTTCTTGGAGACACATAAGGTCCCAAGTAATCATATAAACTTCTAATCCATTTCATGGCCTTCATCATGTTGTCATCTGTCTCTATTTCTATGTATATCTTGTACAATGTTCCTGCTCTATGTGGAAATGGAATAGAAGATTCTGGAATCTCGTCCATTCGTCCTCCATACGACGTCAAGATTAAATTTGTTTTTCCTGTCTCAGCTTTCAGAAGCATATCCCAGATTCCATTAAGACCTTGTACAGAAATTGGCTGTTTTGCATACTCAGATTTTGCTTTAAATGAAATCTTGCTCGACGTCCGATTAAGTAGATTCTCAACCGGGTCATTTTGTGAAAATAATGAGAATATTAACACAGCTTGAATATAACTTACTTCAGCACAATCTTCTTTTTGCACACCCAACTCGGGGAATCTTTCGTTCATCAACTCGAGCAGTTCATCCATTCTGCCCAGGAACGAGGATGCAAACCTGATCTGCACCGTTGATTCTGCAAGTACTGTTCTTGCAACTTGAGCAGGCTCAAATTTATCAAACTTATTGGCAAGAACTCTAATTTCGAGATCTTTTGGCAGCTTAGGTGCAATGGTTTGCCACTTGTGAACAAGTTGAGTTGCATTTTGTTCTAAAGTCCTAGAGACTTGAAAAACAGTAACAATTTCAGGAACCGCAACTAGCCTTATGTGCCAAGACATAACAACACCAAAGCTTGAAGCAACACCTCCTCGAATCGCCCAAAATAAATCTTCACCCATCGATTTTCTATCAAGAATTCTTCCATCAGCAGTGACAATACGAGCATCAATCACATTATCAGCTGCAAGTCCATATTTTCGTCTCAACAGACCATAGCCTCCACCACCTATGAGTCCACTGACACCAATTGTGGACCAAACTCCACCTGGAAACGCCAGTGTTTTACTTTTATTAGCAATTGCATAGTAAAGTTCACCTACTGTCGCCCCAGATTGAACCCATGCAGTTGCATTTGCAACATCGACGTCAATTGATCGGTAGTTTATCATATCAAGCATGACAAAGGGAACATTTGATACGTAAGAAAGTCCTTCAAAATCATGACCTCCACAACGAATCCTAATCTGCATACCATATTCTCTAGAGCAATGTATTACAGTTTGGACTTGAGATTCATCGATTGGTGTCACAATAATGGATGGCTTAGGTGTCCAAGGTTTTGCAAATCGGAGGTTGTTTATGGAGAAATCCAAAATAGATTTGTAGGAAGAGCTGCTTCTGGTGCAAGTGACATTGGACATCGAGGTGGAGTTCGAAGAAAAACGGGTAAGGCATTGGACAAAATCTCGACCAGAATCATCAAAACTTGAAACTAGTGACAAGAAAAGAAGACCAACAAGAGGAAGAAAGCTGGAAACATCTTGTATCTTCATTTTCAGATTGACTTGTTTACTTGTTTTGGAGGTTGTGAAGATGATACTAGTTAAACTTACTATATATACTGTTTCTTAGCGCACAAAAAGCACATCTGGTTCACAAATGAGATATGATCCTAATTACAATATTTACATGCACAACTCGCTGGTGGGCTAGCCTACAGAAGGGATTTGTAAAAGAAATATCATAGCTATAAACTTGATTTCTAAATAATTTTGCAATATCTGGAACAAAGATAAAATATCAAATGTATCTCCGATATAAAACTGAGCACATGGATATATTATATTGGGACCTGGTGGGACACTAAACACAACAAACACCTTCTGATTCTTTGGATGGAAAATGGACGGCTGAGATTTAAAAAAATTTCTAGTCGGACCGCCGTTCTGCAGTACGTGTAAATCTCTTGTAGGTACGGCTAACATTGTCCGCATTAGGGTTCTGTACACACCGGACTTACATTTGTTTTTTTTAAATTACATATATTTATTTACCATAATACTACCTCCGTCCCCTGAGAACGTTCATTTATAACATAGCTTCATAAATAATTTTAAATTTTAAATTCATGTAATAAATATGATGTGAGAAAATTAAATATAAAATTTAAGTAGTAATTTTGAACCAAAAATTATTAAACGTGAATTAAATTAAATTAAATTAAAGTTGCATATTAGTAAAAATTAATGTATACATTTTTATTATTATATATTAATTATATAATATGATATAATGACTATATGTATATATATGTATAATAATGAGTTATTCAGTATTATTTTACAACTATTTTCAAGGATCGTGCTTAAAATCTAAAAAAAAAAAGAATCGTAAATTCATTAATGTTTTTATAAAGTGTATAGATGTGGTTGCAAGTATTTATAATAATTTATACATTTCGTTATCCAAGAAATAAAATCTTATATATAATATTGTATATATATAATTTAAAATAAGAAGAGTGTATATTCTACAAAATTGTTTGGAATTGGGTCAATGGTTAACTATACTTGAATCAAGTATAGTATTGAATGTTGTACAGGTTAAAATTTCAAAAAATTATTAACCATTTACTAATATTATTTTTTACTAATATGTAACTTTAATTTATTTTTAGTTCATGTTTGATAATTTTTGCTTCAAAATTGCTACTTAAATTTTATATTTAATCTCTTCACATTATATTTATTACATGAAAATTATAATTTTAGAAAAATTTAAATAACAAATTTTAACTTAAAATAGATAAAATATAAAAACTATGATTATTATGGTTAGCAAATATATGTTATTTAAAGAAAATAAATGTAATTAATGTGTGTACAGAAACCCTACCGCAACCCTACCGCAGACAATGTCAGCGGTATCTAGAAGAGGTTAACACGTACCGCGGAGAAATTTTTTTAAATCTCAGCTATCCATTTTTCCATCCAACATACCAGAAGGTGTTTGTTGTGTTTAGTGTCCCTAACAAACGTTTGTAGGGACCAGGTCCCATATTATATTATCTATTTTGTTGAAGAAGATCTAATAATTATTAGATTAACAGATGATCGTGCCCAGTCAATACCCTGGTTGGATTACTTAGTATTTAATCCTTGACAACCAACATATCTATGTACATGTCAAAAATCACAAAGTTCTTAAAGAAAGGGTCAAGCTTGCCAAAAACGTGCAAATCCACAGTATACTTAAATTCTTTGAAGGGAAGGAGGGAGCGAGGATTCGGTACTTCTTTAATTCTTTAAAGAGAGAGTGAGGATTCGGACACATGACTTTTTACTATCAGACTACCGGTTGATCATTAAAATCCGAATTTTTGTTTTTATTTTTGCTTCTAACTGAGTTGAAGAAATTTAATTTTTGCCAGAGCAATATATAGATAGTAAAGTAAGAGCTGGCTAGCCGAAGCATTTAGGCCTTACAACAGAAACAGTTAAGATTATGAAGAGAAGAAAGAAAGAAATCATTCATTCTTTAACATAATCAGTTGTTTTGCTTATCTATAGCTTTGGCTGAAGTGCTGAACCATAAATCAATAAATATTTACCAGAGAAATCATACTAAATAGTTGTAGTGTGGACTGTGGAGTACCCAACTACAGATTTGTCGCTGAGGGTAGCGTTTCTGCAACCTTAAAATGTAGTGTACATTGTGATTCAGTCTGGAAAGAACAGAAAGAAAAGTATACCATGTCACACCATGTGTAGCATTTCATGCAGTATCTAAACTTCTGCGTATTGATCCATGTAATTGATTATATCTGTATATACACTTCATACACAAATCATGAATATTTCAAACAAATTATCTACCAACATAAAAGTAATTACTAAAAAGATGCACCCGATTGAGATTAAATTGTGGATTCAGAAAGATTTAAAGACTTTCAAGCAGCTTCAAGGTCTCATCGATATGCTTTTCTGGCTGAAACTGATTATTGTAGATGAGCTGCACCTTTCCAGTTTTGTCTAGGACATAGGTTTGCCTACCAGGCAATACACCAAAAAGATCAGATGGCACGCCCCATTCTTTTCTAACCTCGTCCCCTTCATCACTCAGCAAGACATATGGAAGTCTGTATTTCTTTGCAAATTCCTACATAAATTTTGTACCTCGTATAAGTAACATGTTTAAGATCAGTCTACTTCAACAAGTGAAATAAATGCCCCTGCAAAATTATAAACAGCCAAAATAAGCAACTAAAGTTGACTATAGACGGTCACAAGAGCAAAATCTTTCGAGCAGAGTAGCTCCAATATCACCATACGCCATCGATGAAAGAATACTTGATCCTCATCCCTCTACAGAATGGAACCTAACCAAGAACTTAATGCATATTTTCAAAACAAGCAGGGTAACTAGAAGGAATACAGACTATATCACTAGAAGTACACAGATAACAGTACTAAGAGCCGTCTAAACAAAATTGAAGAATCAAAGAAGCTACAGTAAACAGCCAGCTATCAAAACATTAGTAACAGGGGAAATCTGGCACACTGGCCGTGATCCCCAACCATTATAAGCTGCAATGTACAAAGCATAATTTTGTGACTTGTCTGAAGTTATGTACATATTAAATAGTTCCTATGTCTAACAGGAAATTTGAACTAAGGGAGATAATGAAAACGGGAAGCAAGTTCAAGTAAAAAGTTAAAGTCTAACATCGTATGCATTCTTGCGAATACGATAAGCGTTTAAATCTAGCACAATCAGTTGACCATATATTGCAAGTCGGAGTTTGCTAAAAAAACAGTTTCCTGCATGGTTTATGAAATTAGTTGCCAAACTAATATCCTAACATCCTCCACTTCTGCCGAATGTACATTCCGCTGAAGTCTATCTATTGCACACCGGCTTATGTTCAACTTCCAGATAACTAACCAGTTAACATTGAAGTGCTAAATCATGTTAAACCTCATTCAAATATAAATTATTTCTTGATAGTCGGGAGATACAAGTCACTGTATTGCACATCAACTATAATTTCATAAGCTCAAGTTCCGGAGCCATACTTTCAAACTTATTGCTGTACTAATTTTGAAAAGTGAAAATTATTCATGTAATGATCAATATATTACATTAAAAATTATTTGCATTAAAGCACAACAACAAAAGAAGATTTGTTTCTCCAACGAAGAACTTTGTACTACCTTGTGCGATGATGGATCATCACCACTTATACCAATCACTTCAGCTCCAGCTTTCTTAAATTTTTCATACGAATCCCTGAAAGAACAGGCCTGCGAATTGTACAGTAATTTTGTTAGCGTAATTGATCTAGGCCTGCGTATTGTCTTCTTCTCACCCCCATTTCATATTGCATTAATTCATCAGAGAAAGCATATAGAAGAAACTTTATAGCCCCCAAGAGAAAAAATTCCTTAATTTATCGATAAAAATTGAAGATCCCTCTCTCATCGCACATTTACCAAATAGTCATCTTTTGATTTCTTTGTTCATTGAACTGAACAGTTTATACCATCAAGTTTACCAGTTCAAAAAGATATCAACAACTTCACTGGCAGAAAGTACTTGAAAGGTGTATACAACATCAGGCAGTGAGAATTATATGCCATTAGTCCATTACATACTCCCTTCGGTCAAAAACTAGAGATACAATTTCCTACTGAGCCCATAGAGAAAAAAAAAAAAAAAAAAAACATGTCCCAAACATTGAACCAGGAAATAAACATTTCAAATCTATAATTGCATATGATACAAATAGTTCATCACCACCCTTTCCTACTATTCCTACTTGTAAGGTAAAGAATACGACAATGTGCTATAGCAGACTTGGAACATAGTTGTCACTTTGTAAACGGTAAATCGTGTTCAGCTATTTTTAGTCACCTAAGGTAGGGCAATCGTGCATAAACCACCATTTAGTATCTTTAGAGTTGGTAGTCAAAGTTCGAATAGTGAAGTTAGGGTAAAAACATCTTTACAGCGAAAAATGGAGAAATGTGCTACGAGTTATATCCAATACAAGATGACTAACCACCACCATATATCAATATTCCTTTCCAACTAACGCGACAAATAAGCTATTAAAATGTTAACTTTGAACATAGTTGTTACAAAACTGTAAATCAAATATAATCTAGTCAAGTAAGGCAATTGTTAATAAACCATTCTTTAGTATCTATTAAATTGTAGTCAAAGTTCGATAATTTATGGTAAAGCTAAGGGTGAAACATTTTTACAACGAAAACTGGAGAAATGTACTACACCATAAGCAACATGTAGTAATTAAGAGGTAACAATTTAATGTCGAAAAACACAAGAAAATAAGAAAGGACCTGTTTGGTGCAGCCAGGGGATTCATCAGCAGGATAAAAATAGACAACCACAGGCTTGCCCCTGTACTTAGATAGACTAACTAATCTCCCATCTTGATCTTTCAATTTAAATGGCGGTGGCACTGTACCTTTCTCCACCTTCAAGAACCAACACAAAAGAACTTAAAATTCACTAATAAAATCAATAGCAACTAAACATAAACTATACAAACATAAACATATTTTGATCAGTGGTGAAGGAAAAAAGAATGTACCTTGGCAAAAATGGAAGTCTTGGTAGAGAATGAGGGAGATGTGAAGGAGAGAGAAGAGGAGTGAGAGAGTTTGAGACCATGAAATGTTGATGATTTGGAGAGAATTTGAGAAAATGAAGAAGAGGGTTTGGAAGAGGAATGAAAGGGGAGTAAAGAAGAAACAAGTGTGTGTTTTGGTAGAGATAGTGAAGCAGCTGCCATTGAAATTTGCTGCATTTGCTCTGTGTATTTATGAAAGTTTGTTTATGTTTTGCTTGGTTGATTTCCTCAAAGATAAACAGGAGTGAGTTTTAAGCGTGTCAGGAAGTAGAGGTGGCAAATCGTTTGGTACACGATCTGTCTGTCGGTACAGATGTTTAGTTTAAGTTTTGATAGTTTTGACTTCTTATGGTGTCCTTTCATCATATCTACCATCATTTTGACTTTAGTGTTACTGGGAAATTATAAAATAGTTAAATTATGATATAAAATGAATAATTGATTTGTAAGTGATAAATAAATAAATATTTATAAATTATATAAGTATTTCAATAACTTTATTTATATGCTAAAAAAATTACTTAAATAAATTAAAATAAATAATTTCTTAAATATAATTATCTTAATTTGTAAATTTTAAATTAAATTAACATTTAAAAATATATATTTTAAAACTGAAATTAATAAAAAAGCAAAAAATCAAAAATAAATTAAGAAAAATATATCATTACTAACATTCAACTTATCAGCATATAAATTGTAAATTCAATTTATAAATGAAATCAACAAATATTATTCCATAAATTATTCCGGACTTATAAGTCATAAGCTGACTTAAAATTAAAATGATAATAGACGTATAGTCATAAGTCCCTTTTGTATAAAGTTAAAAAAAGAGGAAAAAGAAAATGAAAGATACATCCTCTATTTTGAAATAATATATGGAAGTCACTTTTTGTATAACTTAAAATATGTGTCGAAAATCAAAATAACACTTATTTTAATTATTCATCAAAATTACTAATTCAAATACTAATGTATAAGATTAAGATTTCGATTTGTGTTAACGGAGCTCATTAATTATGAACCAAACGGGATACCTATGAATTTAAGAGTTGCGAGCAAAGAGCTGATATAGGGATGGGCATTTCATCCCCCGCCCCTATACGATCCGACCCCGCCCCGTTCGGGTCGAGAATTTGGGGAATTTTTCGGGTTCGGAGCTGAGAGCGGGGAAAATTATAAAAAAAATTCTTTATCATATTTTCATATAAATTATTAATATTTTATATGTATATTAATTAAGTTATTATGAATAAATATAATATATATACATTCTTAAACTTTAAATATTTTAATTTTTAAATATATTAAAATTTCATAGTAGAATATGATTTAATAATAATAATTTTAATATTATAATTTATTATAAATACATTTAAATTCAAATTCTTATTTAAAATATGATGTTAAACTTAAAACATATATATGTATAATAATTTATTAAATTATTTTAATTAAAAATATATTAAAAATATATTAAATTTTATGTGATAAAAGATATTAAAATCCCCGATTACCCGCGGGATCCCCATTTCCCGTTTGAGAAGTGATTCGGGAAGTAAAATAATTCTATTTCGAGGATCGGGGCGAGTTCAGGAAGTGGGTTAAAGTTCGGGAATCAGGGATGGGATAGCACTCCCCACTCCGAAATGACCCGATGATCATCCTTAAGCTGATGGGATGATGGTATAAATAAAGTGACACCAATTGAAATATAGGTGTCATGAAAATCATGGGCCGGCAGGCTAAGAAAAGATTATAGCCTGTAGACTATAGGTAGAGCAGGCCCTAAAAGAAGCCCAATCTCTCTCATTAGTGGTCCGGAAGTAGATACATATGTAACAGTGCCTAAACAAACTTCTAGCTAGTACTAACAAATTAATTGAATTTAGTTTTCATATTAATCTTAGGAGAGCAGCTCCAACAAATAGAGTCTTAAATTAAAATATAATAAAATATAAGGAATGTAACAGAAAAGTCAACTCCCTGATTTCTCAAATCACTAATACTAGCCTATAACTTATGCGGGCTATTTCTAATATATTATAGTTATTTATATTATAATATTATTTGTATGATGGTTAGTTTTAATTGTTATTTTAATTTGATTTCGAAGAAATTATTTTTATTTTAATTTTAATAATGTTATAATTTAGAAGTTTAATGAGTTGCTAAAGTTTAATAAAACACTATTAGCGTGAATATTGTTTTTAAAAATTTGTATATATTTTTTAATATTTTTTTGGAAGGAGCTAACAAATTTTGAAGGATGGTGTTAACCAACTAACCAAATTATACTATAATTAAATATGTGAAAATAAATAAATATTTTTTAAATAATTATAATCATTAAATAATTTTTAAAATAAAAATTTATAACCGATTCAAGATAAATTGGTTTGGAAAAAATATACCCAACCCAAATAAATAGATAGATATAAGAGTCATATTTTAGTTAGAATAATTTTATTTATTATAATTTAGAATGAATTTTTAAAATAATTAGGTCACGCCAATTGAAAATTTTTAATTTTTGATTTAAAATAAATTTCAATTTATATTTTTAATATTTATGAGCAAATTTTTATTTTTTTTAAAATAATCCATCTCCTAAGCAAACTTGCATAAAATAATATATAAACCTTTCATAAGTAAACATAAAATAGATCCTATTCGGCTTATAATTTGGAATAAATTTATTAATAGACTTTGTTCTTATATATTATTCTAAATGAGCATGTGTTGGCGTTTGTTGTTTGATGTTGATGGATAGCAGAAGATTGGCATAGTAGTGTTTGTATTAATGCAGACATCATTAATTATTATAAATTAATAATAAAATCATAATTAATTTATATTTTTAGGAAGCTAGATATATTTGTTTGGAAAGTGTTAATCAACCAAACAAACGAAACCATGTTTTGCTTATAATAGTAATTGTTATTTTAATTTGATTTCAAAGAAATTATTGTTATTTTAATTTTAAGAATGTTACAATTTAGAAGTTTAATGAGTTGCTAAAGTTTAATAAAACACTATTAGCTTGAATATTGTTTTTAAAATTTGTATATATTTTTTAATATTTTTTAT
>PHNY01295692.1:0-11012 GCA_003724115.2 Anethum foeniculum | reverse complement strand
TCGGTCTCCACCACAAAAGCTTTATTGAAGTTGGGCATAGCTAAAATAGGGGCTTGTGCCAATGCTTGTTTAAGCATTTTGAATGAAGTAGTGGCGTTTTCAGTCCACCCAAACTGGTCTCATTTCATCTGGTCCGTTAATGGACGAGCTATTGTTGCATACCCCGATATAAATTTTCTGTAGTACCCTGTTAATCCCAGAAAAGAGCGTAACTGTTTCAGATTTTTAGGCTGCGGCCATTGTAGCATCGCTTCTATTTTACTCCCATCAACTGCCACTCCCAGATCTGATATTATGTGCCCCAAGTATGCTAACTGATTCTGCCCAAACTCACACTTGTCCTTATTAGCATTGAGCTGGTGATCTTGTAATGTCTGTAACACCGTGGCTAGATGTTGCTGGTGTTGCCCCGCATCCGGACTGTAAACCAGAATGTCGTCAAAAAATACGAGGACGAAACGACGTAGATGGGGCTTAAAGACTGTGTTCATGATGGCCTGAAATGTTGCAGGTGCGTTCTTTAACCCAAAGGGCATTACTAAGAATTCGTAATGCCCTCCATGTGTCCGGAATGCCGTTTTCGATACATCACCTGCCTTTACTCTAATCTGGTGGTAACCCGACTTAAGATCCAATTTAGAAAAAATTGTAGCCCCATGAAGTTCATCTAATAGCTCGTCAATCACTGGTATGGGAAACTTGTCGGCCATTGTTACCTTATTCAAAGTGCGGTAATCCACGCAGAATCTCCAGGACCCATTCTTCTTTTTCACTAGAATCACAGGGCTGGAAAATGGGCTATTAGACGGTCGGATAATACCTGCTTGCAACATATCCCGCACCAATGCCTCTATTTCATTCTTTTGGGCCTGAGAATATCGGTAAGGCCTAACGCTTACTGGGTCTGCTCCTTCCTTAAGAGTGATACCATGCTCATGCCCCCTCGAAGGTGGCAACCCCGACGGCATGTCAAAAACCGGTTCATATTTCTGCAGTGTTGGTTTAAGAAAATCTGGTACGTCTTGCTTGGCTTCCTCTTTGACTCCGGACTGCTGATTAATGGATAGAGCATTGAACTCGACTAGATATCCATGTCTCTCTTTTTTTAAAGTTTTGAGCATGGCTTTAAGGGAAATCAACGAACGCCCCAAGCTTGGGTCTCCCTTCACTGTTACATTCTCTCCACCCACCATAAATTTAAGTGTCTGAGTCTTCCAATTTGCAGTTACAATACCCAGTTTCTCTATCCATGTCTTAGTCTGTGTAGAGTACTACTATTCTGGAAGGACCTCTTGTGAATATTAAAATAAAAAATAATATAGTTTTTCATTTATGGAGAAAGATTTCCTAAGATGAGAAGTATGAGTAGTTGATCACACCTTGCAAGTGTGATAGAGTATAAATGATCACCATATGAGTCTATGGTGAGCTTCATACCTTGTGGAACTACGACATTCTGTTATTATTTATTTGATAATGACACTTGGTATATCTGAGGTTAAAATCTCATCCGAGTGTGAAGAGAGAACTAAGAATCACACCTTGTGGATGAAGATTTATTACACCTTGTGAGTACAAAGATCCGTTGCTGGGACTGTATGAAAGATGGACCTGAAGTTGTGATTTTGTGAGTCCAAGGAGCGAACTCCACCTTCTCTGAGTGGGCTGGACAATCACGTACTGGGAGTAAAAAATTTTGTGAGCTGCACTGTGCATGAGGAATCTTATTTGTAAAATCTTATTTGCAGGATTGCCCATGATCTTCCCTTCAAATTAGAGGATTTTCCACATTGAAATTGTGTGTTATTTTCTTTCTCTAACTTCTTTTTTCTGTACTACACATACGGATGTGACAAATATTAACTCTGTGCTATGTGGCAAAGATTAAATGCCATTGCCATGTGGCAAAGATTAAATGTAAGGTAACGGCAGATCTAGCTTATTTGTCTTTTTATTTGTTTAACACTGTCGTGCTCTGCATGGAAATTTTCTTTGAAAGTATATATGTTTTCCTTCCTCTTCCTTTGTTGATGTATTAAATGCACCCATCACAGGGGTCCAAGTCAAAGTTGATTAATAATCTTTGCGATTTTACAGTTTAATTTATGTTATAGTAATAATTTGTTTAATGAAAAGCTATATATGACATTATATTTCAGGTGGTGAAAGATTACAAAGATTTTGCCCTTTCAGATTATGCAAGAGTAGGTCGAGCAATAGCATTGTACGAGGTGGGTGATAAAGAAGAAGCAATTGCAGAGATGGAGGATGTTTCTATCTCCTTGAAAGGATATCCTGGTACTATAAAAATATAAATGCTTGCATAATATGTTTTTTTTTTATAATCTATAATATCTGAATCATTTGTGAAAAGATAATCTTAAGTGCCTGGTGCCTAATGCCTGGGTGCATTGCTTAGATGTCGAAGGTCTTTTTCCATTTGTCTTCTGCCTTTTTGATAGAATATGAAATAGTGGGATATGAGTTTTGAGGGCACCCACATACTGAAAAAATATGAAAGGTTATGTCTATACTCCTCAGACCAGTCATCAGTTGCATGTAGTAGGGACTAGGGACGTTCCCACTATCTTATTTCAGCTTCACGTATCCCTTTTATAAAAAGTTTTCTGATTCTGAAAACAGTACATATATTCTATAATAATTGTGATTCTGGCAATCCTTCAACTTTGATCATGATCCCCTATGCAGTTTTTATTTTACTAAACCGTTCCTGTTTTGATCTGAAACATGTAATATAACAAAGACTGTACTCAAAAGTATTCGCAAACAATTTATAAATATGTGTTCGTTTCCTTGTATCCGCAATGCATGCTTCAAGGGCCGGCTTGCGAAAAGTGCAAAACAAATCTATGAGCATTTGAAATTATGGAAACAACAAACATTAAAACAAACTAATTACGGCAACAGCTCCATATCTTTATTCCCTTTTTCCGGGGTTGTTTGGTACCCTTTTGCTATCTTCTAATTTAATACTCACTTCACTATCTTATATTGGGTTTTTTGCAGAAGTACACGCAGCTCTAGCAGCAGCATTATACTCGGATAAGCATGCTCCCCTTCTTGCCGAGAACCAATTCACTATTGCAACTCTTCTTGATCCTCACTATACAGAACTCTCTTATGTTAGAGAGACAAAGCACTGGCCCCCAAGTCTAGTTAGCTCCCTGCAACATTTTATCACACTTTCCTAAATGTTTATATGACACATACACATACAGCTTCTTAACCACAGCTCAAAGTGTTGTGACCTTCCTAAAAACATACTAAATTCTTATTCTGGTACATTATTATATGAAATGGTATATAAATTGTGCATGCATGTTTGACATGATATTGGCCTGCTTTATTTTACTCTTGCGGCCATAGACGTCTATGGACAATAGTGTTTGTTAATTTCGCATTAAACAAATTTAAGGGGCTCTGGTTGAAGTTTATTTATTGTACTAGGCTGCTTAGACAGCCTGAATTGTGGGAATTGTTGTGGCTAGTTACATGATTATTGTCCAAAATGTAGATTACTTTTCCAGGATTTATGTTAAAGTTTGGCTTCCCTCTCAAATTGCAATATAAAGATGATGCCGCATAGGGCCAAACTAAGTAGACCAAATTATGGACCACTGAGGGCTTTCGGGCATTGTTGTTTTGTAAGCTTTATATAAAAGGCAGAATATGAGAAAAATCCTAACCAGTTTGTTGACCCCATAGTATGCCTTTAACTTTATTGTTGTGTGTATTTTCAAAGAAGACAATTTTTGCTGTTTTTCTTTCTTTTACTTTGCCAGAAAAGTTTTTCCCCCAGTAACAAGCAATTGATGGTCCTTTGCTTAAATTCACAGCCTTTTCCAATTGCATGATTCACATACACACTATGTTTCCATTTTGACATTATTTTTTCCGAATAAGAGTACCTCTAGTATATTATTAAGGTCGAAACATTAAAAGTCTTAACTTTGACGTAATTTTATATAGATCTCTTTAATCCTCTACTTAATCCTTTACTTAATTTTATTATTGGTATGTTGCCTGCAACAAGCTCAAAAAATATAGGTAAACGTTAATTGCACGTGAAGTATGACCATTTCATCCGAAATTAGGGAGTAATTATCAAAAGGGTGCCTTCTTAACTTGTTGCTCTTGGATTATTACCAGCTTAAAAAATAAGCCTTGATGATGATTAGGGATGGCAATAATTTATTAGAGGTGTGTAGCACTAAATCGTCACTATTAAACCAAAAGTAAACACATTGCTTGCTTCGTAATCATAATTGATCTTTTTTTTGTTAATTAATTATCAGACCAACCACCTCTTTGTCCTTGAATTCAACTTTTTTTTTTAACTTAAAATTTTTTAAACCGGGGATTAAACTATGTGATTAACCCAGCACCCGTGCAACTTTTTCCAGGTTAATTACAATTGTAAATACACAAGGTACAGCAGTGTGGTCCAATGAATCTCTTAGTCTCGGATCTCCTAAGCTCACATCATAACTAATCATAATCAACCAGAAATATTTGTGATGTGGGGACTGCCATACTTTTGTTGAAACTTGACAGCTACTTAATTATAAATGAATTTATTTACATAAAAATGAAAGACATAAGTAGAAGTGAGTGTGGAATGAGGATAGCTCTTCCTGCATTAACCTAACAAAACAATGTTGAAAATATCACAAACTTTCGATATCAACCTCGCTTTTTTTCGAGAAGCCGAGAATTCGAATCTGGTAAAAAATAAGACGGATATGTGAGTATGTTTAATTAGCGAAAAAATGATAAATCAAAATATCAGAATTTCGTAAAAAATACCAAATTATATACTTATAAAAAAATACGTTTTCAGAAAACGTATTTTTTTATCTTGGGCCGGCTGGTTTACGCCGGTTTTTTTTTCCGGTCCAATGATAAAATGATACGTTTTCAGAATTTTTAATCACAGAGACTGATGAGTATATTGGTAATAACCTTAAGGCTTAAAAGATCATTCGTCCTAGTATATACGTAACATGCAAATGAGAAATGCGTAGATTGATTGTCGCTTCGAAAATGCTACAGGCAAGTAGTATATGTATCTGAACCATGACTAAAACAATATAATTGCCTCAGAAGAGATGAACCAGTTGTAATTTTCTGAATAACCAACCATTGCGAGCAATGACTTCACTGTCATCAGATAATTGACATTCTTTAATTTATACAGACTATAATAGTTCATAGATCATACATCAAAAGCTTCACCAGACAAAACATAAACATCAATAAACAATATATATATAACTATCAACATTTATATTGTAGTTATAACCACATTGTTTAACAACTGTCAAGGTTGGCTTATGTTTACAGCAACTAAGTATATGGTTTTTAAAAAAAAAAACCATTTCTAATAATGTTGCTTCGAATCCTCAATCCACATTGTTCTCAGCAACTTAAGCAGCGTTCTAGCCTTTGTTTTAGTTCTCTCATTACACTGGCTTTGAAGAAGCAACAACAACTGTGTCAAAACTCCTGCACTGATCACTTCTTCTCGAGCTCGTATCGAATCACGACATATTATCATCAATGAATTAACAGCACTTTTACTACCTTCATGATCTGAAACTCGAAAAACCATCTTGACAAGAGCACTGATACCATTAGGATGATGGACCATATCAGTTCTTGCACTCTCTAATCTTAATAAAACTTCTACCGCTTTCATTGCCACTGGTGCCAATGATATCTCGTGCTTATAAGTGCCTAAAATATAATTTACTAGTCCATGGACTGCACCTGCACGTATCAAATTTTCCCTGTTTGATTCTAAGGAACACAGTGCTGATAGGGATTTGATTCCGGCTGTAGATGCATCTGAGTTGTCATGAAGAAGCTGAACAATTCGTTGCAGAATTGATTGTTGTTGTGCTAGCACAATGCAGAGCTGCCTTGTATACAATGATGATGAGATTTTCTCCACAAGTAGGCATAAACATTTCCTGATGACAACGCTTTCTTGATCGAATAGGAGCACGAATCTCGCTATTTTAGACTCTTTGTTAAGGATATTTAGTGAGCCTAAATCACTATACGGTAATAACTTTACAACACAAACTAATACTTGTTCAACAAAGTTCATATATTCTTGATAATGAGGATGATGATCTCCGAAAATAATTTCAAGAAGCATTGAGAAAAGGCCTAACCGAATCAAACAATAGTTTTTGCTAGGTAGTTCCCCTGATAAAGCTTCAATATCTGCTAGTATTTGAAGTTTGACATCTAGGCTAGTTTCAGGAGACTCCAAACTGTGCTTGATTCCTGCTAACGAAAACTCGGAACCAAGTGTCTTTAAGTAATGATCAGTGCTTAAACGGGGAGCTTTTCTGATCCACTGATCGATCAAATGGCGTAGCGTGTGATTAGGAACCATGGATGGATCATGAAGCTTCTGCATTGTAACAGGACATGTTAAATTACCAGTAGCTAGCCATTTCTCAATACTAGACCTGTCATAGGTGTGACCTGTTGAAAGGATCACAGGATCTGTGAACAAGTCCAGGCTTATTGGACATCTAAACAAATGCGGAATCACCATTTCTTCTTCCATCACAAAAACAAAATCAAGATTTCGCAAACACGAAACAAATGGCCTTAAATATAATTCAGATATATCATCAAACAAGCATATGGTATGAAAATATTATCAATAAGAGATATGTTGTTGATAAAAGTAGAGTTTTATAATGTGAGAATGAGAGAGCTGAGAAGGCAAGAAAGTATAGTTTGGGAGGTTGGCATTGCAAGAAGAGAAAAAATCAGAAGCACATGAGGAGGAAGTGTAAAGTGCAATCTTAGTTGGGATGATACAGAAGAAAACATAAGCATGGATACACAAGAGAGATGGACAAATCAAGGCTTATCCTAGTGGAATATAGATAACAGTAGGATTGGGACCCCCATAATTCTTTGTTTTCCTAAATTTATCAATACAGTCAAAACTGACCCACTCAATTGAAATATCAGTTTCATTGTGCTTCAAGTTTGAATCCATTCAGCAAAAGTTGAATTAAATATGAATGATTGAGAGAGAGAGGGGGAGAGAGATGATTGTCACAAGGCTCATGAGAATAATAGTAAATGGGAACCACACAAGGAATAAAAATTATAGTCACTGCATAACATATAAGGATAACAATTTATTATTAAAGATCAGTAGATCTTTGATCTCTAAGTTTAATATATATACATATATTGCAGAGAATACTGCATAACTTAAAGTTTTTTTTTGTTAATAAAGCCCTAAATGCTCTTTTTTAAGATAATAGTATTTTAAAAAGGGACAGGATAGTGTCCTAAAAGATGAAAATTGGTATTAATCGATAAAAGTACCTTTTAGTGATTATTCAGACAATTGATGATTTTTTGAAAATAATTTAATTAAATAAATAATAACATATAATTTTATTTAAACTTTATCAAACTGTAATAAAATCTACAAAAAAATCACATATCATACTTGATATTGAAAGGGTTTATGTCTTTCTACTACTCAAAATATACAAAAAATTTTGATATGCTAATATATATTCACTAGAACCAGAACTGATGATCAGAATCAACAATAGTCAACAATAAGTTAATATATAATTATTAATTATTTTTCTTTTGAATTTTATATTTTTTTCTTAATTTTTTTAAAAAATCATTTTTTAAATTTTTTTGACTGATCCAACTGACTTTTAACCCGATTCGACCGTTTTATCATTTCTCGCCCGACTTTTAACCGATATTGTGAAAATCGCATTGTGACCCCATTTTTATTTAATCGAAATGGACCTATCCATCTACCGATTAATCAGTTAATTGGTCAAAATTGTAGAATACTGCTCTAGGATGAGTATTCGAAAATCAGATCAACTAACTTGAATTTGAATGAATATTCTATTTAGCAGTCAAATGTCTCATATTGAAAATGAGTATTTGAATACCGAATCGGTCAACGTTTATAAAATTAACTAGTTCTGTAACCCGTGTGAGGCACGAGCATTATCTAATATCAATTATTATAAAATGTGTATGCATATTTTTGAAATGAAATTTATTTCCTGTTGTAAGGAATTATTTCCGTATGTATGCAATGACCTTTATTGTAAGAATGAGATTCTTCGGTCTGTTACAGCCGATGCGAAGCATAAACATTTTTTAAACTAATATTGTAATAAATTGTGTACATGTTATATAGTTAAAAATTATGTTACGGTGTGAGATGCTCTTTATTTTTTCAATTTTGTATCGGACAACTGATAGATGATTTTTATAAAAGATGTAAATGGAAAGTTTTAAAATTTGTGAATTTTACTATTGCTGCTGATAGTATGTGATTTGTAAAATGCCAATTTACAAGCAATTGTCAAGCCCAAGTCCAAAACAATGTCAACAAGGTCCGCAATGTCTACAAGGTCTGCAATGCATGCAAGGTCCACAATGCCTGCAAGGTCGACATTGCATGCAAAATCCATAATGCTTCTAAAGTTCGTAAAGCCTGCAAGGTCCACATTACTTGCAAGGTCCGCATTGCAAGCAAAGTCCACAATGTCTCCAAAGTTCACAAAGGCTGCAAGGTCCATATACCTGCAAGTTCTGCATTGCATGAATATCCACAATGCCTCTAAAGTTTGCAAGGCATGCAAGGTCCACATTGACTGCATGATTGGCATTGCACACAAGGTCCACAAAGCTTACAAGGTCAATATAGCTTGTAAAGTTCATAAATGCACAAGGATTGGACATGACATATTGTAGAATAATACATTGTCCATAAAGCATACAAGATGCACATAACCCACAATGGTTGGACAAGGTTCATTAAGTTTGCAATGTCCACATAACCCACAATGGTTGGACATGACATGTTGTTTATAGACAAGGTTTAGACATGTACGTGCAAGATAAAACTAACAAAGGACAAGGTACTGACACCTGCAATAAAACTGGACAAGTACATGATCTGGACATCGGGACAAAACACAACTAGCACAAGGCTGATATTGACCCCCGACCAAGATCCGGATTTGTAGCCCTTGTCCCCCACGTGGACAAGCTGTCATGTGCCTTGCACATGACAGGAGCCTATAAATACCCCCAAGTCACTTAAATGCAGACGGTTCACACATTTCTCACATTCTCACTACATTGAATTCACTGATAAGTTTTGCTCTGCCTCACTCTACTTTCTCTCTTTAGAAATAAATATGCAATCACATACTTATATTATGACTCTCTCCTACCAGATACTTATTCTCACGCCGAAGGTGCTTAAAGGGACATAACCCCCCGCGGGTATTTCCGTTTCAGGGAGTTTGGAGACAACAAGATCAACAAGGTCGACAAGATCGACAAGGTCCACAAGGTCCACAAGATCAACAAGGTCAATAAGGTCGACTAGGTCCACAAGATCGACAAGGCCGGCAAGGTCCACAAGGTCGACAAGATCAACAAGCCCAGCCAGTCCAACATGCATGTATTCCAGCATAATACTAAGGAAGTAGAGCACGACGGCAGAACGACTTATCAGCTGTCATATAGTTTGGAAACTCATTATTTGACTAGATCATGTTAATGTATTAGGAAGAATTGAGTTAATTTGTGTTAGTTACCTTAATTTCTTCAATTGAGTTTATATTATTCACGGAAGTGACTGTCTGAATTGTTTTTTCATTAAATATAAGAGTTAGTTAACAGAAGTGTCACTAGTGCAAAAATGACTTTCTGCGTCGCACTTTTAGCATCGGTTATATAGGAAAGCGACACCTTTAGTGGTTTTTGACGTCGGTTATACTTTAGACCGACGCATATTGTCATTTCTTATGGGTCTATGGCGTCGGTTGTCTATTTAACCGACGCTTTTAGTGGTAAAAAGCGTCGGTCGTTTAGAAAACCGACGCTTTAAATTGTTTTATAGCGTCGGGCTTTAGAATGCCGACACTATAGGTTCTGTTTATAGTGTCGGGTATAAGGAACCGACGTTATAAGTTCTACTTATAGTGTCGGGTATTAGAAACCGACGCTATAAGTTCTGTTTATAGTGTCGTATGTAAGGAACCGACGCTATAAGTTATGGNTAAGGAACCGACGCTATAAGTTCTACTTATAGTGTCGGGTATTAGGAACCGACGCTATAAGTTCTGTTTATAGTGTCGTGTGTAAGGAACCGACGCTATAAGTTATGGTTATAGTGTCGGGTTTACCAATGCCGACGTTGTAAGTTCTACTTTTAGTGTCGCTCTTTCGAGTGCCGACGTTGTAGGCTGTTTCCGTGTTCTTAATATTTTGATCAGTGCAATTATCATTTTTTAATATTTTTAGACAATCTTCTAATGATTAAAAAAGTCACTTACGAATGTTAATTTTTAGATTATTAAAGAAATTATTTAATAATTCATTAATTTCATTTAGTGATAATAAAAAAGATCGAAAATATTTTCATGAGAAGTATTATATTTAAAAATATTTTAAAAAAAAAAATTGGACATTAATTTTTTATTGTTAAACAAAAATTTTAAAGCATCTCGTTTAAAGATGCATAAAACCAAATCGAGCCGTGTATTATAAAATCTAGATTTTTTAAAATCAGTTCAGGTCAAGCTTTTTTTATAATCTTGATAATGCTGTAGGCTGTTTTTTTAGGCTCTGGTCGACTAAGCGTTTCATGAAACCATTGATCATGCATAATCTTCAAATAGTAAAAATGTAGGTTAATATTTGTTATTTATATATAGTTTAAAGAATTCTTTAATTAATTGATTTCACTTAAATATAAAAAAAGAGTAAAAGAAATTACTCTGTAAGAGTGTACTATTTTCAATTTTGATGAGATCTTGCGTGAGACTAACTCATTCATGGTTGCAGGTGATGATCTTGGGATGGAAATCCCTGTTTAGAAGATCTTCTTGACGCAGAAAATGATTATATACAAGTGCAATCTCGCTGGGTAAGCTTGTAGTAACTGTAACCCA
>PHNY01295685.1:990-14510 GCA_003724115.2 Anethum foeniculum | reverse complement strand
CAAATATCAGTCTTATCTTACAATGATATACTCACACTCACACTTCACACTTGTTTCTTAGTCTATATCATTTTAATACGATGTAAAATTCGGATTTATGTTAATTATTCTATAAAAAAAACAAAAAAATTAAAAAAAATCAAACACAAGTCACAAGTAGGATTGTACAAGTACTTAAGATTAAAACTTATTATTTATAAGCGAGAGATAATTTTTTCATTTCCCCCTAATTGAAGTACAAGTACTTAGTTTTCGTTTGTTTGTTGCAATTTCAATTCACACTTTCACTTTATCATATCTATGGGATAGCTCCAAAATTCTCATCTACTTTACTATATAATAAGTAAAATATGTAATAGAATATATCTTAAATTAGTGGAAAAAATTGAAATCTTTATACAAGTGATTAGTAAAAAAATTATTATTTTTATTATATATACACTTTATCCGAGCCGAGTCGAGTTAGCCGAGTTCGAGCCGAGTCCGAGCTAAACGAGCCGAGTCCGAGCCGAACAAACAAAAAGCTAAGCTCGGCTCGGCTCGTTTACTCAACCGAGCTCCTTTTCATGTTCAAGATCGGCTCGTTTAAGAAAACGAGCCGAGCCGAATTGACTTAAATGAGCCGAGTCCGAGTTTCGTTCACGAACGGCTCTGTTCATTTGCAGCCCTACTCAAGACAAGACGCTATCTAGTCGTTTGGCTTCCAGTTGTAATAAAAAAAATCCAGGTCCAGGCTAGACAGGGGGCATTTGAGGAAAAGGAATGGGGCTCCTAAAGGGAAACAGGTGGACAGAAAAGGAACAATCGATTTCCTTGTTTTGTTTGGTTGATATCCAGAAACAGAATGAACAATTACCTGATTGATTACTTTGTGCCTGTTGGTTCAACAAACCTGGGAATCCACTTATAATTTTTTTATAGTTTCAATCAAGTTGAAGGTATTTAATTTTTAAAAATTATACATTAAATATATTATGAATATGTTTTTTAAATATTTTCATACTTATTATGAATATTTTATTTAGCACTGACATGTTAAAAAATAACGTACTATGAATATATGTTGATGATTTTTAAATAAAAAATTTTAATTTAATTTTTTCCGGTTAGGAAACTACTAATAAAGATAAGAAGGACATAAAACAATATTTTACTAGCACTAGCACTAGCACTTTATGTTTGCATGTAATTTTATCAAAACCAGTTGATTAAATTATGATCAAATACTTACTACTATTGTTTATAATGGCATCTTAATGTCTCATGCTTAGTAATAGTTATTATATACCTTTTTTCTTTAATAAAAATCATTCTCTTTTACTTGTCAGAAACAACTATAATTCTTATTTACTTGCCTGACAACATGTGTACATAAAAATATAGAGAGTATTTGGTCGATATTCCTTTAAGCTCTGCAACAAATTAAGGTAGCGGTATACATTTCACAATGCGACATGAATTTAGCAAGAAAAGTACCAATAGCCCACTTGGGATGGACTCCAAATTAGAACCTATGTCTGACCTGCAAAAGCACATCAAGAAGAGAGGAATGAACTCACAAAAAAAATAATTTTTCAAGTAGTCAATAGCTGATAAGACCATATCTACCAGTACCAGTAGCTAACCATTGCCCCATTTATTATTATTATTATTATTAACAAATATAAACCAAAGCCTGATTTGAAGAAAGTGTTGCACCAGCACAAACAAAACAACATAGCAATCCTCTGTAAAAAAAAAACAGACAAGTTATTACATCTAACAATAATGCTGAGCACTGCTGATTGTCGCTATCAAATGTGAAACAGATGTTTCAGTTTCTTACTCCATGTAGCATAATCAATTTATGCAGAAACCAAGCTAGTCCAATTGCAACAGTTTTCAAGCCTCAAGACACCAACTACAACTGTCCGTGACAAAAATTTGTCAAAAGAAGCTGATGCAGGGAAAAAGGCAGAAACAAAAATATAAAAAGAGATTTGCCTCTCCAAAACAAACTCAAGGTCCGTACAATCTTGTTTTCTAAGTCTCACCAACAGAAAGAAAATGCAGAAACAGAAATATAAAAATATATTTTTCTTTGCAAATGCAACTTTACGAATTATTCATTTTGATAGTGGGGTAGAGATTCAATCAGAATTTTTTTCACTATTCCCGCCAAGAAGACTTCTGACTACGAAGCTTTCAGTGCAGCTGGACACTTGTTAAAAATCATGAGCTTGTTCGGTTGTGATGTTAGAATGTCGGTTGCCTCAAAAATTTGAGCAGTACCGACACCTTCCTAATTAAACGAGTGTAATTCTTTTATCACTTTCTCACTTTTTTCTGCTAATTTTTGTTCTCTTTCATCGGCACGTGACATACCATTAGCTATGGTGGAGAGATGAACATTCATGTCTTTCATAAAAGATTGTAAGTTAGAAATTTCAGAACTTATAGAAGCAACAATTTTATTGGAGGTTTTTTCAGTTTTTGCTTTCTTTGACGGGGGCCCCTAGAATCAACAATTTCAGTAGCATTATCACCTACAACATCTTCCTTATCGTCACTTGAGTTAAGAGTGACTTGAGAAGGGACTGTCTTTTTCATGTTACTGGCCGCATCAACAAAACCTTAAGACGGTTTTCCAGTAGCATAGTCTTTATCGTCAATGGTCATCAATTTATTGAAGTATCTGTATGGAAATGCAGTTCCATACAAGTTCTTGCATGAAGTATGAATCTGAAAAGAGACATTAAAAATAATGCACACCAAGTAGTAGGGGTGTACGCGGTTCGGATCGGATCGGTTTTGGGGTAAAAGTTGAACCAAACCGCGAAGAGCGATTTTAGAAAATTTTCATCCGCAACCACATTTGCGGTTGCGATTAACCGCATCAATTGCGGTTGTGAATTTGCGGTTATTGCGGTTCGGTTTGCGGTTCAACCACTTAATATAAAATATTAAGAATCACAAAAAAAAAAAAATCAAAATATTAATAAATTTAAGTCTCGGTTGCTTGATAAGTCAATATTCAAAAATAAAAAATACAATGTGTCCGGCTAATGAGTAAAAATTAATATAAATTGCAGGACTCCTTCAAACTCCGGTGTTTAGCTATCCTGCTGTTCCTAACACTACTAATAAAAAATAATGTAATGAAGCGCAACGAGAGTTTAAGACTTGAGAGGGTAGGTAATTGACTAATTGGACGTGAACACTGAGACTTGAAGTAATGGATTAGGTTTAAATCATAACATAACTACAAAAGTAGCGTTAATTTATTAATCTTATAATATTAAATAATATAAAATTTAACAAAATAAATGTGTTTACTTATTAGTTTATATACTATAAAATATATTTTATTATAAATATATAGTTGGCGGTTTGCGGTTGTGGTTGCGGTTGCGATTTTGCGATTTTCTAAAATATAAAATCGCATCCAAACCGTGAATAAGCGATTACTAAAATTTTCATCCGCAACCAACCCGCGTTTTGCGATTATCCACAAAACGCGATTCGGTTGCGAGCCGTTCATCAAATTTTGATAAATCATTTTTGACTCTCGATCCGAAATGAGAGTCAAAATGATGGTTAAGCTGCGATTTTTATCTTTTGTACATTAGCCCCCAAATATTGTAGCTCTGTAATCGACTCTCATACGGTCGTTTTTATTCGAACATTATTATCTTAATGTTTTTTTACTGTAAACTTTATTGAATGAAAGGACATCCTCTGGATATTGTTTTTTTTTTTTTTTCCAGAATCCTTTCTATATTGTTATATATGAATAAATAACTCTTTTATCAAAAAAAAAATAATCACGATCTTTTTTCGCGTCCAGTGTTAGACTTTTGAATTACTATAATAGACTGCATTTGGACAAGTATACTTCGACTTATTTCGAAATCGAAATCAACATTTGACCCGATTTTCTAAAATAACTTAAACTTTGAACCAGGTTATCACATCAAGAATTTTCTGGAACGTAGTAATAATTTGGAAAGCCTTGTTTTCTAGTTTCTTATTTTTTAAAAAATTTTCTTTAAAAAAAAAAAAAGTTTCCTAGAAAGCTAATGAATAAAGAGCCCCGGAATCACAGTTCTTTGTGTATATATATACATGACTCTTAGAGCATGCCGCACACTGTAAATAGTATTAATATTGTCTTTTTCTACAAACATGTTTTAATTGACATTTCAATAGTAGACACCATGTAGAATATCTACCTGGTCTCCATTTAAATAAAAAATTATGTACAACAAAACAAAATAGATATGAATAAAATATGCAAGAATTTGTATTTTAATCATTTAAAAAGGAGTGTCAACGAATGTAAAAAATTTGGCGATTTTCTTAGTACCCTTCGAGTATATTTGAAGCTTAATAAGAGGCACCAGAAGGGTACAATGCCATTTAAATTTTGTCACCCTTGTTGATGCTCTTAAGATTTTGCCTACTCAAGATTTGCATTAAGCATACAATATTGTTTATATTTCGAATCTAAAGTGTGCAATTAATCTACATTTGAGTAGATCTACCTGGAAGTAGTTTATTACACTGCATTTACTAATTTAGGATTATGTGCCCCTTAATTAGTCTAGTCCATATATTATCAACTTATTCACAACTGTTTCATCAAAAAAAAAAAAAAAAACTGCAGGTTTTATTTTCAAGTTAAACTGAATTCCGACAAAGCTCACTAATCCTTAAATGCAACACCAGGACAAGACAATTCAGCCAAAAATAAAAAGCAAAAAAAGGAAAAAAAATTCCACATGCATACAATGAGGAAGAACTTTTCAGATCAGAGGAAATAACATTAGCAAGGATGGATAAAGGATGTAATAGATAAGAATAGGCCACACAACTTAAGTTTCTTCTGATTCTAAAGGATTCAAGACTTCCCCCTGTTATACAGCATAGTTTATACATTATGTTTCTATTCATGTCGAAAACATAAAGATGCAAATGCAATGTACCATTGTAAAAGAAGAAAAAAGATAGAACAAAACCACAAACTCTGGGTCACAACCAAATGGGGAAGCTTGTTTAGTAAGCATCTATTCTGTGCCATGATCTAATGCTCCAGGGAATGAAAACTTTTGGCTGCTAAACGCCAATGGAGACTTAAGAAAGCTCTCGCATATGTAAGCCTTTCTGTAGTTTGGAATTGACAGATGTATCACCTACCATGATCACTTCCCCAACTCTCACCTGTATTTGCTATCAAGAGAAAGAAAAAGGTATAGATTAGAAATGATTTGACAAGTTAACATAATTATATAGAGAGCAATTACTAGTATTAGCATTTTCAATTTAGCCATTACCAGTTACATGCAGGTGGTGCAAACAGTTGGTCAATATATACAGGGCCCTATACTCTAAACAGACATACAGACAGCTATAGGAAGGTAAAATATATTGTTCTTAGCCAATGACAAATGTACCTCAATAATAGCTGCGGTTTGCTTCCAAATTAAATTGGGGCATCGACCCATTTGCATTACCTGAAACTAAACTTCCATTGGTTTCTTCAGAAGACTCAATAGCTTCAGCAATCTCTGCCTTTAGCTGCTCGAACTTCTTTTTTAAGGCTGATGAGTTAATAGCCTTCTCGATTCCCTGCTTTATTTCTTGCTGTAAAGCCTGCACCTTGCTTTTTGATTCTGTACTAGGTGTCTTTCCGGCATTGGCTACCTCTATCTTCAACAGTTCGATCTTGCTCTTTAATTCTGGTGAATGACTAATAATATCTTCGATTATCTTATTACTTTCTTTATTGAGTTCATCCACTTTTGCCTTTACTGGCATGGGAATTTTGTTAACACGCATACCCAAAGGCTCAAGAGCATCAGCAAGTTCTGATTCTATTTCTTTCTTGACCTGCCCAATTTTTGCCTTCAACCCCTGGTCTAGGTCCTCAACTCCAGATGCACCAGTGTTTCCAATTTCAGCCTTCAATGACTCTATTTTTTGCTTAATGCCAGGCTGATCCAAAATGTCTTTGTACTTCTTTTGGATCTCTAGCTGAAGTGGAGATGCCTCCTGGTTTTTTTCAGACAGAATTTTGGCTGTTGATACTTCCTTCAACATGCCCAGCTTGATGCTAAGGCTTTCGTAGTTGGGAGCTGTATGCAGGTTCTGGTTGAACTCATCCTTAAGCTTCTGCATCTTGTCCAGTAAAGCTGGTTGTATTTTCTGGTCTTTTGAATTCCTTGCTTTTGCAAATTCTTCTTGTAACATCACAATTTTTTCTTTCAAGCCCAAACTCTTAGCTGCCACAGAATATTCATAATCAATTTCTTCTTTCAGTTTATCGATCATCTCATTCATACCCAAATCAGGAGGCGCAGCAGATGATTTCTTTGCTTTTAATATCTGCTCTTTAAGTTTTTCAACCTCACCCTCTAGTTCTGAGTTGTCAGGTCTTGGGACAACGGGTTTTTCTGTTTTTTTCATATGTGCTTTTTTTACGGGATCTTGCGGAATTCCTTCTTGGAACCCACCAAGTTTCCTATACTTGAGCATCCGATGTTTCAGAAGTTCTTCTGTGTCCATCTTCAGAAGTTCCTATGAAACAATACAATGCACAAAGATCAAGCAAAACTATATTATTCTTGTAAAAGATTGAAAACTGGAGTTAAATGTACTCACATCCATTGACTCGACAATTGCAGATTTGATCTGTTGCGAAGTCCAATAGGGATCGGCATGTGCACCCCCAAGTGGCTCCTGCATTTTGATAAAAAATAAAATAAAATCATATAACTTAGCAGTTGATTAGATATGTAAAATCTAATAGAAATAAAGAAAATCATTATACTAGGGAAAGGGCCTGTAAATTTTGGACGTCACAGTAATTAACTTTTCAAGAAACAGATGAAGGGTCAGAGTTCTTTGGACAATATTCCCATCCTGAATAGTTTAGAAATGTTAAAAATAGTAGAACTATTCTCTAACTTAAATGGTTGAAAGGCTTGTTTCTTCAGGACAAAATTTTGTTTATAAGTGTATTTAAAAATTAAATCAATATGCTTCTTTCATTGAAGCAAGTAAGAGTTGCTGGGTGAGAAATGACTACAGTCTTACTTTTCATAGACACGAGAAAAATTTCATGGAGTACAAACTGTGTATAAAAATAATTTCATATGCTGTTAAAAAAGTTTCTGCACATGAACTGTAATCCAAATGATAATAGGAGCGCATCTAAGAATTCTTACAGGTATGATGCCATCTGAAATTTGCAGCTTAGTCAGTTCAGTAGCAGTAATTTTAAGCTTCTCAGCCGCCTGCACATAAAGGAAGTAAAAACATATGCTTTAGCAAAATAATCAACCACAATCCAGCAAGCCAAGATCTCAAAAGTAAAAAGTTCATACAACCTTCGGAGATGCTTTGGCAGTCTTCCATAAAATTGCTGCACATGCTTCAGGACTATAATAGTTTCAAAGAAAGCAAAAGAAGATCAATACATCAAGTTAATATACATAAGATCTGGAGGCATTCTACAATGGAATAAAGAACCATATTCACTTGCTAATACAGGTTACCACTAGTGAAATTCAGCAAAGTACTTTATAAATAAAAAGGACTACATGCCATATTTATTGATATCTTTACCGGAAGATTTGAAGGTTAATATATACTCCATTCCAAATTACATGAAGTTTTTTTTGTCAGATAACTCAAATGCACTTTCATGAGAGTAACTCATGGATATGACATCTGCATACTTTGTTAATTATGAATGAAGAAAGAAACCACAAGTTGCATGGTCAAAATTTTCCTAATTAATTGCATAATTCTAACTTTTTCGACAAATTTTACCGGTATCTAAAAATTACAGCAACAAAATTGGATTGCATGTATAAAATTCATATGGATTATCATTAATACAGCTCAAAAATAACAATATTAATTCTTAAAGGTCATACACCTGGGAAAGGAACATACTTACACACACAACACGAATTCGTCAAGATGATATCATAGACCACTATAAACACTGTAAGCACAAGTCCAAGCACAGAATAAAAGCATCAAAAATATGAGCTTATCCGACATACCACACAACACGATGGATACAGCTAACTAAAAAAGTAAAAATGAGAGGAAAATAATAAAGATCTTGGTTTAAACTGCAGTCGGTTGAAACTTATGCAGTATCCCTGTTAGTATGGAGACCCAAACTGTATATATATTCTAAGGATTTATATATATTATACATGATAGTACCAAGAAGTAATAACTAATAACTAGATAGACGAAAGGTTAGTCATAGAAGTAGTTCTTCGGTTCTTCCTCAATTTGAATAGGAGACCATAAAAGCTAGTTTGATAATAAAGCTTATATAATTACGTAAAGTCTAATCAATAATCATTGACGTGCCAGATGCAAAGCACAAATGGATTTTTTGAGGCAGGAGGAAACCGCAAATTTAAATTCCAATTCTTAGATGTAAATATTCGTTTTAAGGAAAGTGCTATTACCAAAGTACTCGAACTGTTCTACCACGTAAAAGACCATGAAAGAGATTGTTAAATCTAGTAATTGCAATTATTCTCAAGTACCTGGCCACATAGAAGACAGCGTTTTCAAGCATTAACATTTTATTACAACAGCCAATGGCCAGAGCACCACCAGATCCACCTTCTCCCATAACAATGGAGATAATAGGTACCTTCAGACCGAACATAGTCCTCAAATTGTGAGCTATAGCTTCACCCTGTATAAATGTTGACAAAACAACTTTTAATAAAACTGGGAGGAATATAAATAGTACAACTACACATTCGAATATAAGTATACGCTTACTTGGCCGAGTTCCTCTGATTTAAGATCTGCATATGCTCCTGGAGTGTCAATAAAAGTAACTATTGGGAATCCATGATGATCTGCATAATACATCATGCGTAGAGCCTTCCTGTAGCTGTTGGAAATAGAAGGTTTCGTTTCAGGATCAAATTCTCAGGAAATATTCCTCAGATCTGAAGTAAAAGATAAATCTAATTTTTTTCTTTAATTTTCTGCTATTCGATGAACTTTCCATTCTGCTGCCAATAAGAATAACACTACAGAACTCTCTTCACCATTAGAGGTCGACATATAAATCTAGATACAGTAAACAATAAGATAACCAAATCGCCTCCTTATCTACATACCCATGGGGAGTAGGCATGCCGAAGTTGCGCATAATGTTCTCCTTTGTGTTCCTACCCTTCTGTTGACCAATGAACATGTAGCTTCTTCCGTTTATAGATCCAAGACCCGTGATAATTGCAGGGTCATCATATCCTCCTCGATCACCATGAAGCTCTACAAACTGGAAAGATTCAAATACCATATTAAGAGATCTTACAGCTATTTTTGTTTGTTTAATACCCAAAGAGAAACATAAGAATGAGAAGTCAAAGAGTCCTAGAGTACAACCTTCTCGGTGATATTAAAGATGTGGTCAAGACACGTTGGCCTGTTAGGATGACGTGCAATATTCACACGCTGTATGGGAGTCAAATGTGTGTAGAGATCTTTCAGAGCCTGCAATTTATTATAACGTGAGCAGAGTTGACAGAGACATGTATGTTGAAACAAATTTATCATCTGAAGTTGGGTAATAAAAAATTCTTAGTTACATATTATGAGCAGCACAGCTCTTTACAGCAATTCACAAATTAGCAATCAAGAGTTGAAGTTGGATCACATTGATGAACTCAAATGCAACAAGAGTAACTTATAAGTGCTGTAGTAATAGAACAAACACAGATTTTATAACTGTGTTTCTACCAAATATGTTGTGCATACAAATTTACCCAATCTTTTTCAAAGCTTGTGAGGCGACAACTTTGAGAGATTATATACCACAGGCTAGTTATATGAAAAAATTGACACATGTATAAGCAATTGACAAACAATTGCCATTTATATCAATATATCCAAGACAAAAAGGAGCTTTTTGGTTTTTACTTTTTACTGCAATTTTGATAGCGAAATTTCAATAAACTGGTTTGTGCATTACACATCAAATTCAACAAAAGAATTAAAGCTATCATCTTGACTGCTACAAGTGCACAGCATAACCATAAATGAGCCAACATGATTTAAGTGGAACAATGAACTGAGAAGAAACAATAAATATGACACGACATATATGTACTGCAAGATCTCTCCCCAACTTAATATTTACTTCAGCAAATCATAAATATGTAATAAAGGGTGTCTAATTACAGATTTATAGTACCTGCTGATACTTGTTTTCTAGAGAGATAATTTGATCAGTGAAGTCAAGGCCTGTTTCATTAGCCATCTTTTGCACCTACACTCAAATATAAAAACAATTCAAAAAGCTAAACTATGGTATACTTCTATTCAATTAACGATAAATCAGAGTAAATAGAAATCAGATTAACAGAAGACATACATCGATGATTTTCTTTTGTAGGGCCACTAGAGGTTTTTCAAATTCCAAAGTAACCGGCTTTGGCTTCTCTTTTAAAGGTTTAAAAGGCGATAGATGACTTAAAACTCCACCTTTCACATTTGGGTCTGCATTATCAGGCCACGGATACTCGTGCTTCTTCACCTTCCTTACTTTTGCAACAACAGCAAATTCCCTCTTACTCATGCCCAGTCGTGCTCTTCCTAGGGTTCTCAGAGGTACACCACTTACACCATTACTTGAGCTTTGGAGTAGGTCAGAGACTGAAGTCCCGGAAGCCAAATTTCCAGTAACTGGAGGATTCAGCATCGATGCCATTTTCCCAATCAAGATTACAACTACTCCAAATTCTCAACCTATTCAACCAAAAACAACTAAAAAGTCAATCATTTTCAAACTAAACAAAAGTCTGAAGCATTATCTTTACACGTAATCATATAATAATGGTTGAGGAAAGGCAATTTCTCATAATCTCTGCAGTAGCAATGTCAACTTTAATTATGTTAAAAAATAATTATGAATTCCTCATAATCTTACTCCGGACTTGACTACCAAATTAAACCAGTACATAAAACTGCAAATGAAGCCTAGCTCAACTAAATAAAAATAAATTATTTATTTTTACAGACAATGAAAGCATAGAAGACTGAAAACTATACAAAAAGAAGATACATCTAAAATTATTTTCAACCAAAATTAAAATTACTCGAAATCAATTAGTTTAAAGTTTATCATCTTTACACATGATTGTATACTACTATTTGCTGAGAGAAGGCAAAGCCTCGTAGTTTTACATTCGTAGTCCAGAACCACTATCAAACTAATCCTTAACTTAAAAATATAAAAGCGGCCAAGTCTCAGAAAACAAAAAACAATTTTTTTTTACACCACATGAAAGCAAACAAACAAATTAATAATGGACTAAACCGAAACATAACGTGAAACAAAATAATCAACCAAAATCAGATATTTCTCAATCAATCATTGTTAAACTACATAAAGCTTCATTCTTTCCATATGATCATACACATATATACAGAAAAAAGGTAAAGCTTCATAAACCCAAAATAAAACCATCAAACTAACCCATCATTCAAAATATTAAACAAGCCTAAACTCACTAAAAACAATCAAGATTCCATTCTTATACCATATTAAAGCAAAACAAACTATTAAATACTGAACCAAACTAAAACATAACTCAAAACTAAATGTTTAACCAAAATAAATCCATTTAAACTACATAAAGCTTCAATCTTTACACATGATCATACATACATATATAGAAATCAACCCATTACTAACAATAAAAAAACAGCCTAAACCAACTTCAAAAACAATCAAGATTCCATTTTTACACCATATCAAATCAAAACAAAAAACACCCAAAAGAGCAATCATATAAACAACAACATTCATTACAAGAAATGTGCAATTACATACCCAAAGATCAAAATGCAAGCTAAATTTGAATCTGGGCAATCAAGAAAGAGCTAAAGATTGAGCATAGAGAGGTGGTGATCACCTAATGAACAAGATTTGGGGGGCGTTTGAAATGAGAGTGAGAAATGTATGTAGTGTGTGTAATTGTATATATTTATGTGAATAGAGAGAAAGGGAGTAGCCTCGTTAAGATCGTCGTGGGGTGATTTTGGTTGGGATATACATACAAAAATGTATATAGAGGACAAAAAGATTGAAATATAGAAGAGGGTGTTGGTGTTGTGTGTAATGTGTTTCGATATTTACAATGCAAACATTAAGAGAGAGCTTTTTCCGGTCTGACAGTTGTGTATTAAATCGGGTTCGGGTGGGGCATGTCACGGTTTATTTTCGGTGAATCTAATTTTTTTTGAAGGGAGTTATCTTTTTTTGCCAATAAAGGGATTTCATTCATTAAATCAAGTCATTCGAAATTACATCAATAAGGGCTGAGTGAGCATTATCCCCTCGCCACGGTTTATTTTCGGTGAATCTATTTTTTTTTTTTTGAAGGGAGTTATCTTAATTTAATAGATACAAGTAAAATTTTAACTTTAGAACTGAATATTGATAAAAGAAAAAAACTTTAGAACTCAATAATAATTTCCTTAAATTGTCAAGTTTGAATCTAACACATTGTAAAATTGTCAAGTTTATTGCAAATGGCATGCAATAGTTTTAATAATGTTTAAATTTTCTCGAAAGTTTAATATTTTCATTTTTTTGAAAACAATATTTCATTTTTCTTTTACATGACAAGCAGGAACACATCGGTCTAATTCTAGTTGTAAAATAGTTTTTCTTTAACTTTAGTTGTAAAATAGAATTTGAATTTTAACATTGCTAAATATAACTGAATAAATTCATTACTAGGGGTATATATATGGAGTATTAATTATACTCCATTTAGGTGCACATTTGTACGTGATTAGTTATCATTATGGTTAGAATGTACAATTTGGAAATGTGATTTATTATCAATTCTATATTTATGACAATGTAACGATTATAACCAGGTGTAAATTAAGTTAATACGTCCCCCAAAAATTTGTAACTTGAAAATAATTTGGTTTAAATTTGATTTGATTTGATTTGATTTATAAACGAATGAGGATGAACACTATTATAAAATTAATTTATAAATAAATTAAATTTGAACACAACTCAATTTGAAACGAAAATTTACAGAGAAGTTCATACTACATTATAAAATAGATTTATAATTGTTTATTTAAAGGAAAAAAATTGATAATGCTAACTTAAATTTGTGAGTTGTGTAACTATGCATCTCCCACGGTAATAGCAAAAATGGTTAGCTAAATTATGATTTTCTAAAATTTTGTTGAATCTGTAAGAACATGTGTTGCAGTGATATTAGCTATAATGAATAGCTATATTTAAGAATACTATTTTATTACTACTTTCAAACATATATATATATATATATGAGAATTTTATAAGTTAAAATAAAGTTAGTTAATATTTGATTACATACAATTGAAAATAATACTAGTGAAAATATATTGAATATAATAGTAATTTAACATATATTACAATTGAAATATAATAACATATTTAAATATGACAAAAAAATAATTAATAAACATTAATTATGTAC
>PHNY01295674.1:20828-33878 GCA_003724115.2 Anethum foeniculum | reverse complement strand
TAAATATTAATAGGTCCCACCACTTTACCCACTTTTCTTACACTTTCTAATACTTTACTCTTATTTCTTGGTCTCCGTGTCCAATCCAAATGATAACAATTCATTTGGACGGAGGGAGTATCATTTATAACATCCAAGCCCACCACTTTTCTTACACTTTCTAATACTTTACTCTTATTTCTTGGTCTCCGTGTCCAATCCAAATGATAACAATTCATTTGGACGGAGGGAGTATCATTTATAACATCCAAGCCCACAACTTAATGTATACAGGATCCAACAATCCATCAAATGTCAGTCAAAAAGAGCTAGCAACCTTGGTAAACATTAGTAATTGACTTGTTCTTATAAAGTCCCAAGATACACTCAATACTTGTTCTTATAAAGTTCCCAGTTACACTCAATTTAATCAATGGGGGATGTTACATTTAAAGTACTTGTATTTGGTGGCAGAGTTAGAAATCGAGTTCAGGCTGGGCTAGAATTAACTTAATTTTGAATATTTGTCTTGATTCAAATTGTTTGATTATTTTAAGGCGGCCAATAATTAATCGTTGATGATTAAAGTTTCTATTTAGTTGGTTTATACATACACCTAAAATGAAAATTCCAAATTTATGAAATACATTTATTATTAAAAGTAGTAATCCTTTTGTTTACATAATTTGATGTATACATATCTATCTTCAAGCTTTTTTTATTATTTAGAATGCAGGACTGTTTTTTTATAAATCTTATATGGCAAATATGTAATAAGTTTATTATTATATGTTTGTGAGAAATTTGTATTAATATGTATGTCTGCGAGAAGTTTGTATTAGAAATCTAGTAAACATACAAAAGTACTGCATACCATAAGTGTATTTTCACCTTTCAAAGAGTGCAGTGGATAATGAGCGGGCTAAGAAAAATATAATAGAAGTGGAATTTATATAAAACAATGCCTATGTAGCCATGTACAAGATTAATTGATACTTGGACATTAACTATGTGTACAACACTTGCTGAAACTTCGGGTGAGCAGTAGCACACCAGGGCCCAAATGGTGGCTCCGTCCCTGCGGGTATTATTCTATTATTGTCTTGCTTGCTGTAAAGGCTCCATTTTGATTATGTGGAACAATGGAGACACCAAACTCGAAGGTTTAATATAAGTTGGTCTTGATTCCAACAAGAGGTGAAAGTCATGATATGAAACTTAGTAACAGATTTCGGGGTATAATATTTTGGTGACAACATTTGGTTTTTTTGCATATCAAGGAAAGAACTTGTTAATCGATAAATATCTTATGTTAGATTTGTGGATAGATTATAATTAAGATTTGTGGAGGAGTTTGGAAGAAGTACATTTGTCAATCTTACGGAGTTATCTTCATATATTCATGATGATGCTCAAAGGAATGATGTTTGGTAGTCTCAAGAAATCTTATGCTAAGAACACAAGCTTCTGAGTTGCAAGGTATCTTATGCCGAGGGCACAAGTTGATGAGTTGCACAATGTGTGTCTTGCATGCGTATTTATTGTGTTAGATTGATTGTATATAATTATTAAGTAGATATTTGGCTTTGCAAGTTTTCACCTTTCACTTGAAAATGTTTCTTTTTTTTTTTTTAGCACTTAGGATTTTGTTTTCCTATTTATTTTCTATGTGGATTCGGTTTTTAATGTGTTTCCTAGATGGATTCAAGTTTTGGTTAATTTCCAAGTTGGCATTGAATTCCTTCTGGATTCCTATTTCTATTGGGTTTAGGTTATTGTTAACTTAAATATACCCATATAATGTAATCTTTTAAGATATATATAATGATAATTTTATTTTTAGAATAAACTATGATTACTTTTTCTTCCTTCTACATTTCAATTACTGGATTGTTTTTGACGATTAGATTCAAATTACTTAGCTTCTGGATTGATTTAAGGATTTTGAGATTCAAAGTTCCTGATTCTGAATTGATGGAGTTCTTTTAAAATAATTTTAATTACTGGATTGTTTTTTAGGGTTAGATTCAAATTACTTAGTTTCTGAATTGATCTAAGGAATTTGAGATTCAAAGTTCCCGTTTCTGGATTGATGGAGGTCTTTTGAAATATTTTTTCTTTTTCTTTTTTTTCGTTCTTAGAGCAATCCACATCAGGGCTTATATGGTGTATTATATAGTTATTTAGAAATTATATATCAATGGAAAGAATCCAGTAATTGAAGTTATTTCAGAAGAATAAAAACTATGTATCGATGGAAAGAATGAGGTGCTCTGATCGCCAGTCTGATCATAGACTAATAGAAGCATCACATGTATGCTCACAAACAAATAAGATTTCAGTTATTAGTTTTACATTCACAATTTGGTACAATCTATTCCCATACTTGTAAAAAGAAGAGAAAAGGTTACAAGTATGGTGCAGGTCTACTTCATCTTAGTTATACTATGACTATGATGTATCTTGTCATTGAAGTAAGAAAATGTAAAAGTTTCATTTTAGTCGTGAAATATTTGAGATTACGTAATCATTTGAGGCTGTGGAAAGGTGATAATCTACCAAGTAAAACCAATCGGTGGTTGCTAAAAGTCAGAGATGCCATAAATTAACCAATTTAACTACATAGTATTACATTATATAGCTTGACAAGTGAAGGAAGCCATTTTTATTCTATTTATTACCATCGCATTGTTAATCAAGTTTTTTTTTTAATGAACAGAACTGGATATTGGTAAAATAATGGAGGAAGCCAAGTCAAGATGGCTTCGACCGAATGAGATTCATGCAATACTTTGTAACCATAAGTATTTCACCATCTACGTTAAGCCAATAAACTTACCTCCAGGTATATTATTATATGCTTTTTTGGATTCTCTCTCTCTTTGCCATTTGGTCATAAACTGTTATATTTTTGCTGGATAACAATAAAGCTAATATTTTCAAGAAAGTTGTGCATGCATTAAAGTATGTATGCAACTGCTCACTAATTATTGAACTGTTAATTTCTGAAAAATCTCAAGCAGTCTGGCCTTTACCTCTCATGAAGTGGTCTGACCTTTTGCTAGTCTGAAAGAAGGATATCTGCTTGTTATATGTTTCGTAAAAGATTAATAGTCACAAATTCACAATTATCGGTTCAGCCTATAGAACCTGACCACTTGACATGGTTTGGGTTTTAAGAGCTTACTGCTTGGACCAGCTTGAAAAATGCTGGACCCTCGCCAACCCCCTCAGTTGCTCCATTGAGTTAATTTTTTCATGATCATCCAAGTTGGATGATAACTAAATTATAGTTTTAATAATCTTCATATTATTAAAATATATTAGGTGGCATGATGGTATTGTTTGACCGCAAGATGCTCAGGAACTTTCGAAAAGATGGGCATAACTGGAAGAAGAAAAATGATGGAAAGACTGTTAAAGAAGCTCATGAACACTTAAAAGTAAGACCTTTTCGCTGCTTGCTGTGTCATATTTAGTCCATAATTTAGATTACATGGCTAGTGGTGGACATCAGCTAGATAATTAAATGACTGAGTTTTGATTAGGGACATATGTCACACTCTTATAACCTATTCATTTGAATCTTATTAAAAATATAGTGGCAAAATTACCCCTCCCCCTCCTTTCTAGCACATCCAAGATATTAGATGACACACATTATTATTATTTAATATAAAAATATGTACTCTGAGCTTGCTTGCGGCCTTGCGGGGTACAGATCATGTATTTGAGTTCCTTCAAGCGGAAAGCGGAAACTCATGAATAGTTGGTGTTGAAAGCTTTTTTCCGAATAATAAATTTTCGTGTACTGAAAATAAATTATAAGAAATACACCCTTTTCCCATTTATTAAAGACACCTTAAACGAAACCCTAATAGTATATAACATTATTCTGCCAGACTGAAGGCAAGGAGCAAACTATAATTAAATAAAATAAATTGATCTCTCTCTGTCTTGATTATATTGGCTATTCATTAACAAGTCTATAATTAAGCCTTGAGTTTAGGTGGTTGAGGGGCACATATATACAATCTTTATTCGTATGCGGCCATAAAAACAAGAGTTTAGGATAGTCTTCGTATAAAGACGTCCCAGCAGGTCAAGTTCCCACAAATAAGAAACCTGCCTTTAAGGCTTTAATTATTTAAAAAGCAGGCACCAAGGCTAATGTAGATATCTTGATTCTTGAGTAATCAAACTCTTCAGAGTCCTAACACGGATTTGTTTCTTACACTTTCCTGGTAAAGAGTGCGTGGATGCCTCCTCAAGCATACCAGACCCCTTTTTTGTAATTTATACTGCACTGATTAAATACCAAATATTACATGTGCTGATGATAGATTACAAGACAAGGAAAATCCAGCTGAACAAGGTGATTAAATAGCTTTTTCCGTGACAGCTTAATCTAAGAATATTACATTGGTATCTTCTTGAATCTTAATAAACCATCTACAGTAACAAAAGTTCAAGCCACTGTGTATATAGATGGCTATCTATCCTATACATTCAATGCTTTAATTCTTATGCGCAGAAAGTTAATGCCATATTCTTTTACCCTTGTTAGTTAAGGCTAAATATTTACAAGTTGTAATCATTATGAAGAGCAATATCTCTTTTTCTTTTTTGCTTCTAATTCACATATATTTGCTCTTGTTTCCTTTTTTTTTTTTTTTTTTGTCTATGGAAGTTTCTCATTAATAATATGTCCAACTTGATTTAATCTTTTTCCATGCATAGGGGCTTTGATGGAAAGTTTAGTACAACCTCGATTTATTTGTACTGCTGAAAGGAGGAAGGAACCAATTTAGTTACTGACCGGTTAAATAGAAATTAAAGTTGCTATAATTGTCAGGTTTTCTGTATGTAGGTTGCTACTGGTTTCAAGTTATTTGCAATCCTTTCATTAAATTCACAGTCAATTTCTTATTAAGAATATTTGGTGTTCTTTCTTGGGCTTGTATCTGGAAATTTATTGGTAGCATCACAAGTAACTTTTATTTTTTCTTTCCACTTCAAAGGTTGGTAATGACGAAAAAATTCATGTATACTATGCACACGGAGAAGATAACCCAACTTTTGTTCGCAGATGCTATTGGCTACTTGATAAGTATGTTCCAACTTCCAGTCAGGGTTCAATTAATTGATACTACCCTTAACAGATTAATTACTATACTAAACTATTTTCATGTCATTAAAAGATTATTCATATATTTAATAAATTCAACACAAAGAGACGACTATTCATCAAGTATTTTGAGAAGCATTGGGCAGGGTGCTAACTGCTAATTAGTCAGAGTTTTCTTAATTCCACATGGTTCCCTCTCATATAAGAGTGGGCGAATTTACAAACCATATATTATAATAAACATCGAAAACCTCAGTTTTTAATCTTTGCTGCTTTTAGATTGGACTGTAATTGTTCTATTTTTTCTCAGGAGGTTGGAAAATATTGTACTTGTACACTATCGTGATACTCAAGAGGTTGGAATCTAATAACTCCGTAAACTCTCACTCTTCTTTATGTATATATGTATATATATATATCTGTGTGCGCGCCCGTAATTTTATTTGGATTGTTTTGACTATTAGTGCTGCAACTGCTTATATAGTTTTAACTTTGCCAGTGGGCATTACATTTACCATGTTGGCTGTTGCTACTGTATTGATGTTTGATAGTCCAGGATTGCTCAAATATGTGATGTGGATGATCTTCGTTTTGTCTAACACAAAATAGTGATCCTATTAAATTCTCTCAAATCTTTCCGTTTTATCTAAAGATACTCTCTTTTATGTTCCATGTTATGTTCATTCTCCTCAACCCTTAAGATATTTTTTTGCACCTATATATTACAAACTGCAACGCATGTATACGTGTGCGTGTATGTATGTAGAGATATGAAGATTGATACATATTATTATAGATAGACCTACAAACACACATTTGTAATATGCTCTGGAGTATATATTGTTCTTACATTTTTTTATATTTATATAATAGGTACCTTCAGCTCCAAGTAGAGGCATTGGAACCTGCATTGAGGTTATTTCTAATTACGTTTAAGATATAACTACCTGACTTTGGATATTGCAGCGGTTCTTCCGACTGTTTTATACTACTAGTAGTGAGAACAATCAGTTTTTAAGAACTAGTGATGTAACAGGGGTCTATGAAAATGTATGATGGTTACCTATGTACTATGTACTCAACTTCTGCCAATCACACAATTATTACTTGTCAGAAAACCAAAATTTGACAAGGGGGAAACTGGAAAGATAGGAAGAGTCTACATGTCTGGAGTATATTAGTTTGAAATTCATGCTTGTCCTTCAGATAGCAACTAATAGATTTTTAATATGGTTTACAGTCTCTTTCTTGCTTTTCATTTGATAACTTTTTGGCAGATTGGTCATTTCTGTGGTTGAGTGCATCATGAAAGCATTAAGTAACTCGTGAATAAATATTTTGACCATTCCAAATTTCCAAGTACCTAGTGACAACATAAAACTTTCCTTGATGTTTGTGAAAGGGAAATAATACTTATTCTTGACTATTATTTAATTAGCATAGCAGATAGTAACTGTATTCTTTTTTTATGTATAATGTAGTCACAGGGTTCACCGTCCACACCTATAAACTCCAACTCTTGCTCAATCCTCTCTGAGCCATCTGTTCCTCAGCTTTTATCAGAAGAATCAGATTCTGTTGTTGATCAAGTATACTATACAAGCGAGAAAGCACATCTAGGTAAGAATAATTTTCCGTTTACGTGTCAGGATAATTTGCCTGATTTGATTTTAAAATTTTCAATCCTATTCTAACAAACCAACGCAATAATGTGGAGTATGTTAAGGTTATATGGTTCAATATATTTAACTTACTTTGAGAAGCAATCCAGGTAGATTAATTAAGATAAATGGACTTGCTTTTGCTGTAATCATGAAACATTCTCGTCATGATTATAGACTGATACTTTATGATAATAGTACTAAACTTATAGTTTCTTTTAAGCGTACGCCAGATCTTAACATCATTCCTTTTATAAATAATAGATCCCAACGAGAACATCCAAGATCATGAATTTAGAATTCACGAGATTAATACGCTTGAATGGGATGAACTTGTGGTACCAGAAGATCACAACCAATTGATTGCACCTGAAGCCGGTAAGAATTTCTATATTGCCTCCAGGCTCCAGTAGTATCAGGCTCAACCTAAATTATATTTATGTAAAAGATTTTTTATGGCAGGAAATATATCAAGCTTTGAGCAACAAAATCAATATGAAAGGAGTTGCTATACGAATAATGTAAGTACATTTGGCTGTCTTATAGTAAATAAACTCATTTAAGTTTTGGATAAAGAAGCTTTTTTCAGTTTTACTTCGTGCAGTCATATATTTCTGAATATGTCCTATGTCCTTAATGTTCTATTCTTTCTTTTTTGCGCTTAAAGTGTACTCCGTTAAAAGATGTTGGACAATTAGGATAAATGCTGATTTTTTTTTTTTTTACATTTCATTTACATGCGCATTTTAGGTTTAAGGTTGTATTATTTTGTAGTACAAGTCGAAAATTAATGATTTTTTTGTGTTTCTAAAATTGTATGTTTCTACTCCTTTTTAATAATACTATTAGTTTCCGTCCAAATCAGTTGATCTATGACCGTCATCATCACCATTTCTGTACACACAACTAGAGCCAGTCATTACGTTTGGAGTGCCTTGTGTTAAATTCCCAAAAGTACCCCATTGATAAAAATGATAATGCAACAATTTATATTTTAAATAAAAACAATAAAGTAAAAATAGTATTTCTAGCATTCTTCAAAACAAAATCACTAATTGAACTCTTGCAATCAATTTTTTCAAGCAAATCATGGGCAATCGATAACAAAACTATTCCATTCGACCTTTCCTGATATTTGATCTTAAATATGACTTGTGTATTTTAATTTTGAAATACATCTTTCCATGAATGCAACACTAAGTGGTGTGGTTAGTAATATTCTATAAACGATAAATTTATTTAGAAAACAACCAATCTTTTTAAATAACTCAATGGCATTTTTTTGGTGTCTTTTTAGTAACGCCCTTCCTAAATTTTTTAACTCTAGAAACAAATCTTCACTATCAATATCACAAGAATCATTATGTTTCAAAATAAGTTCACGGCTTCATGCTGTATTTTTAAATTACTCTTCAGAATCTTCATGTTTTAAAATAAGTTCATGCTACTCCCAAATTAATCTTATTTGATGAATTTAGTTTTCATAAGAGAAATGGAAACAATTTATTTATATGTAGCAAATTGATCAAATCTTTTTTCTAATGATCCAATTGCTTGATAGACTAGATAAAGAAAGTAACTTATTCTAAAGGATTCCTCTTATGATTGTGTATCTTATGATGAGACATTTTGTCAAAATATATATATATTTTTTACTATGAACCACTCGTTTTTTCTTGAAAAACAGGTTCACTTTACATTTCAATTAGAAAATTTCTTAGAAAAATTAATATCATTAATAAATACAATTTCCCTGTATTTATTGAAGTTCAATTAATCCTTTTACCTCATCAACCACCACAACCTCATGTAATACAACATCAATTAACATATCACTAGATCATAAATGTTTACAAAGTCACGACATTATACAATCTCAATCCTTATAATTATAGCTATTAGAAACTCAAAATATTCAATATGAAGAATAGCTAAAGCATCATCCGGACACTGAACATCATTATCATTATCAATTTCAACTAATTTCAACTAATTTAAATGTATCATTTCTTGAGCGTGATGGGATATCCAAAGTGACAAAGGCTTATCCTTTGTCTTCCTAGGTTCTTGGTTTGATACTCGCTCTCCTATATTTATCTAAAAATTGATACTACTAATTAGCTTATGAGTTATACTAAAAAAAAGTGAAGCATCTCTTAGTTTGATAGGTAATTGCTTAAACAGGTTCAATATGACTTTCGCACCATTTAGTTGATAATGGTTAAAATTGATTTTAAACTTTTTCTTGTAAAACTTTTCAATTTTTTGTTACATTGAAAAACAAGTTACAAATTCCTTGTATAAAACCAAAAAAAAATGCTTTGCTTTTACACATATGTTTGTTAGTGTCTCAAAGTTTTGAATTTAGACGGTGACATCCACATAGAGCATAAAAATCCCTATAATTTATATTAAGTAAATTTTTTTGAACACATTGATGTTAATCCTTCATGTTAGATCCATTATCATACCCTTGTCCTCCAATATTGTCAAGATCAAGAGCTATAGGTGAATTTTGTGATTCTTGGAAAAGGCCTTGGCCCGTTGTGACATCTACTTTTAAAAAATTGTACAAAGTATTTCTTAAAGTCTAATTGGACTAGCAAACACATCTACTCAATATTGTGGACCTCTCCTCTTAATGACTAGAATATTGACTGCAATAGGTATTACCAAAAATATTTTGCTTCTTTGATTTCTTTAATTGTGAAACCTTTAACGTTATCAGCTAAAAAAATATTATGTCGCCTATGTTTTTTTATTATCGGATAAATCTCATTTAGCTATCATTTATGTTAGTCTTAGAAAGTTTTCATTATTATTTACATATGGTCTTTTTTTTTCCTGGAAACCTTGACACCTTAACTGAGTCACCTACCTTTCCATCAAGTGGCATTAGATCCTCCAATCTAACCACCTTTTCTTGCCAACGTTAGCATCTAAATATGTATCTACTAAGTTACACAATCCATCTTCTTTCAATATTTTTGTCAAACACTTTTGAAGCGATCCAAAAATTAGAACTAAAACTTATCCTGCCGGTGCCTTTCATTGGTTTAAATTCAATTCTTCATTAAACCCATCACAAACAACTATCAAAACCTTCTTACCCACACATAATATTTGGTGGGGAAAAAGAAGCAGACAAAAAACAAATAGGAAAGAAAGAACCACAAACAAGGTTGTTACCATCTTTCATTAGATATTGATGTCGCACTTGTTACTATGCGCATGCACAGTTGATTCACATGAGTAATATATATCAACCCATAGTATATACTACGTCTAAATTTCAAGCTTCCGATTGAAATTACATATTTGTCTACAATATTTGAAGAAGTTTAGTTATTTACTTCTCAGAATTTTACAAAACAATCACAAATTTCTAGGAAAACACAAAACAACCCTTGTCCTCTGGGAAACACATGGTTCAATCTGCTAGTGGTTGTAATGTGCAGCCTTATCCTCAAAGAGATAGAGACAAAGTTAAGTGTTTGAGGAAATTGACAAGAAATTCATTCAAGAATGTTGTGCTTGTTGAAATATAGATTTCAATATTTAGGTTCAAGTCAATTGGGCCAAGATATTTTCTCAACATTGTCTTCGATAATTATGTGAAATATCTCACGATAATTATGAACTTTTTCAATTTTAATGCATATCGTAATTGTACTCGTTGGTATCTTGGGATTAGTAACTCGACATTCATTTTGTTTATATTGGACTGTTTGTTTGTATTTTCTCTGAGGCAATAATGATGGTGAAAATAGGTAAAGATTTCAAGACTGAGCTTGCGATATGTGCTAGACGATTTAGTTACAAAGTGTAAGGAGGTGTTACGAACGGATTTCATGTTGAGCGTCTTACTCTTAAATACGATGATGCCTTTAGACATGGTGTGGCTATAGTTGGTCTCATGGAAGCAAGGAAAGTGGAAGATAGCCACGTATGGCGAACTAGATCGTTCGTCTTTGATCCCGGAACAAACGCAACCAGAAACATTTGGGCTCGCGACCCAAGTCGCCGGCAGGGACGAACCGCTTGAACACTAATAGCTCCCAACTTCTGATTTAAGAATTTTGGATTTTTGTCTCTCTGCTCATAAGAGAATTTTGTAGTTAATGTTGGCATAAAAAAATGATGATTAAAAGTAAAGAAGAAAACTAAAAAAGAAGAACCGAAGAAGAAGAGTTTGAAAGTGGGAATGAAAGAAGATGATGCACACCTCTAATAAAAATAGAATAGGCGGCTTGGTTAAAATATTACTGTGTATCTAGACCCTTTTTCTTTCCTTTGTTTTTTGTTCAAGATTCATGTCTAATTTAATTTTTTGTTGGTTGTTACAACTTACGTGGTGTATATTATAGAAATAATTAACACATTGTTTAAAATATTTATAGAAATTCGGTAAGAGATTATTTATGTATTTTTTAAAAATTTAATTAATGAAACTATTTTATCATAAAATGTTATAACAGTACAACATTTTTACAAAGTATTGTTAAAAACATTAGTAGTCAACTCTAAACAAATTTAAATAAAATTTAGGATATTCAACTTATATTCAAGGCTGTTAGTTTTGGATTACGTGTCTTATTTCTGTTGGCTAACATCTTAAATTTAAAAATAGAGGATCGACACTAAATTGACCCACTTAATGAATGGGTGACCTGACCCGTTCGTTTTACTCTTTTATCCAAGGATTCATATAATTTATTTTATTTACTAATTACATAATTTATCGAACCATTATACTTAACTATATTTGGTTTGTGTAGTGTGAGCACTAAAAACATATTTAATTTTAAAATACTTGATTTATATAGCAAAATCCAACATTATTTACTATTTAATTTAAATTGAAATAAATATATAAAATTCATACAAAATTTAAATGGTATAATTGTCTTTTAACTTTGGTTACTACTTACTATTGTAAACTTACATCATAATTTTGTAATAATTTACGACGCGTTGTATCCATTTGTCCCTCATACCATAAACATTCAAACCAACCTTCCACATTCGTTTTCGTACCTTGTTTGGTATCGAACCGCATCTTATGTAACTATGGTTGGACTAACATGTGTAAGGAAACAAATTACTATAGAAATAGGTCTGGTGTATCCGATTAATTGTGCTATCTGGAATTCTATAACGAGAGGGGATGCCCGTTACTTAAAGGGAAGAACTGTAGTCATGCCTATGATCATAATAAACAGTTAAACGCAAAGTTTCATAGAATTTCAGCTAATCATCAATCGGTTGGGAATCTAAAATTTTACTTGTATTAATAAAGAACAATATGAAAGTACAAATAGCACAAGATAGTGTTTCGTGACATTCTATTGTCGTATGATGTTGACCATCATATGGGAATCGCCTAGCTCAAGGATGGGTTTACAATCACTGAGCCCATTGAGAAACAATGAAATGGCTTGATGTTAAACTATTGGAAGCTCTATTTATCAAATCTAGTGGAAGGATTGTGATTTTTAAGACATAGAATATGCATAAGTTTAGTAAAGTTGGGCTTATAAGTAATCTTGGTAGGCTAAGTGATAAGAAATGTACTAATTAGGTATCTCATATGACTTCGCATACCGGTTATTTACCTGTTTAGAAATTGTGCTTAAATTATGGGAATTAGTGGGAGAAACGTTATTAGGAACGACAATATTTTCTAGCAACTCGCTTCTTATCCAGATTTTTGATCATATTCTCTGAGATACAATGACTTCTCGTTACTTCTAAAAAGTTGTCTCAAGTATAGTAATCATAAAGCCAACTTTGAGGATTCAACTTTGCTCATAAATTTTGAAGATTGTTTATCAATACAATTGTTTAGAAGTGTTAGAGGATTACTTGGAGCATGGTGATACAAATATTTAAAAGGATATATGGTATGGATTCTTTGCTAAATATCATTGTCGCTATTACATCACTGAATAAAGAATCTCTCCTTCTTCCTTCTTTCAATATGACATCACAAGCCGAGTGTGGGGGAAAAAGTTTTAACATTTGATTACCTTGGATCAGGTGATATAACTATTGAGTGGAGCTTATTAGCTCAACATTAAAGAAATTTCACAAGCCGAGTTTGGGTGAAGAAGTTTTAATATTTGATTACCTTGGATCAGGTGATATAACTATTGAGTGGAGCTTATTAGCTCAACACTAAAGAAATTTAACGATGAAGTTCGTTAAGTTTTGAATTCTTAGTCTAGACTTGAGCAACAGTCTTTCTTTAGAGGGGGGGGGGTATGATAATGGAGCTCAATA
>PHNY01295674.1:0-20785 GCA_003724115.2 Anethum foeniculum | reverse complement strand
CTATAGGGGGGGGGGGGTATGATAAGGGAGCTCAATACTTAGCTTGCTACTAAACTAGTTCAAATTGCAATTGTTTCAGGAATTACATTTGCATTTAAGGTGAAATTGTTGTCTACGTACCGAAGGTGTATCATTTTGCATTTTGTAGAATGAGTTGAAAGTTAATGAAAAAAAACTCTATTCTCTAGAAGTCATTACTTTTGTTTCTCCTTCTCTCTTTAGTTCTGGGAGTTCTCGCCCAAACCGGTTCATCTCTACATATAACCATTTTTATACACACTGCCCTTGTATCATTTTTGGCGATCGACCGAAGTCACCTATGATGCCTTTTGATACCATGATGTTTAGCATCAATCCTGGCAGTTGGGGGCTTATTGATACCCTAATGTCTAAGCATCAGTCCTGGTAGTTGCGGGCCTTATTTATAAGCATCTTGGGCATGTTGATACCCTGATGGCCCAGTAACTAGGGGTTTGTTGTCATGCCTGAATTCAAGACTTCGGATTAAACTCTATGTGTGGGGAGTGCTAACATCCTAAGTCCAATACGTAAAGAATATGAGTCATGTTTATATGAAAGAGGCTTATGATCATGTTATTATAAGAATCTCTGAAAAAATCTGAAAGGCCCATGTCCAAGCATTAATAATTATAAGTAGATATGTTAAGTATCAACCATGCTGCCAAATCACTAAAATATCCGAAAAATAAGATATATATTCAAGTATGATTATGATTGTAAGGATATTTCCTCCATTAACACATCTTCTCATGAAGAATAAAAGTCAAGCCCATTATCCAATCTCAGTCCATAAGAACCGTAATTCGTATATCCACCATTAACATACACTAAGCTCTTTATGCACTCCATAAGCATATTCTTGAGGCCACATCCTTGACGATTTTTGGCATAAACAAGAAGCTCTCATATGCTAAGTTGTTATGGGTATAAGATTATGTTGGGATCTTCCTCTACAATCTGAAGGTTTTAGAGTGACTGGTTACTCAACATGGTATCAGAGCTCCGTTTAGGGAGGGTCTCAGGTTTGAGTCCTAACACCCCCGGTATTTAAATATATTTAATTTGTTGTCTGTTTGGTGGTTTATATTGTCAGCTTGTTTTGGTTCGTTAAATCATATTCAATCATACTATTGTTTTGTTGTCTGTTGGTGTTCTATATTGTCGGTGTTTGTTCAATTGTATTCAATCATATGATTGAGGGGGAGTCTTGAAGAAGATCCTGTTGAGGGGGACTTGTTACTTAACAGGAAATATGGATATTATCACCAGTTTATCTACTAGGTTCGAATTATAGTTTATGTCTCGGGTTCAAATTAATTATTAATCCATCTCTAGATCTCTATTTTTATAACTGAGAGTTTGTTTAGAGACTCCCCAACTCTCTTGATTCATTGATTCTACATGTTTTGTGATATATCGAATATGATTTTACATATCAAATATATCATACATGATACAACCACATGTAGCACCAGGCACATACCCGAAAATTAAAAAAAAAATTGTAAATTATCTACAATTGTTGTTTATCTTTTATCTATTAAAGTTATTGTTATAAAAATCAAATATAATACGTAACTAAAAAAAAAAAAAAAAAAATTCTTTTAGAACTTTTCTTAAAAACATAAGATTTGCCAACTAGTCTCCTGACAATATCTTGTCTGACAATGTAACACACTCGCACTAATTGTCTGTGACAAGGTATGAGCCTGATATCGCCGGAGTAGAGAGATCATTTGTTTTATTAGAACTTTACTTGAATGTCTTTATTATTAACAACGCAGCCTTAGAGATGCATTTCACCATTTATGTAATAACATCTATACAGAAATGAAGGGAAAAAAACTGTTTGTATACTTCGCTATCATACTTTAACATCATTTTATGAATGTATGTCTCTTGACACATATATGAGGTATAATTGGATTGCCTAGGTTAGCTTTTTTTTTTTTTTGTAAGAGAAAGTTCTTTTTTTTTTGTAAGAGAAAGTTTGTATGTTAGTGGTCTGAACCACTATGGTTTAACTTTGCATTGTTTTTTGCAGGAGGCACTATTTGAAAATGATTCATCTTTGCAGTTCAGCCCTTTATCAGGAAATAGATGTTCTGCAGAAAACTTTTCTGATCTAGTTGCTGGGAGTAATTCTGATCATTTCAGTATTTCAAGCAATGTTTTTCCTGGGATTGTGGATGGTCAAATAAATCCTTGTTTGCTGAGAAATGACTATAAACCTGTTGCTAGTGACTCCTTGAACACTATAAACGAAGATGGTCTGCAAAGTGAGGATGGTTTGGGGAGATGGATGATCTCTTTGACGACTGATTCTCCAGATTCAGCGTTGACAGGTGACCAGAATCAGGATTGTTCTATTTCAACTAATCAGAAAACGTCTACTTTAGTGGATCACTATCAGCCAGCATTCTCCGAGCAAATATTCAGTATAACGGATGTCTCCCCTACATCTGCTCTTACAACTGAGGAAAGCAAGGTACTTTTTTTTTTCAATCTCTATAGGCTGCCTTTAAATGATACTTTTTATAAATCTGTAAGGAGTACCTTCTATATTTGCTGAAGAATATTATACATAGGATGAAAGAGTGGAAATATGATTCCAGTAACTTCTGATATTAAAATTATAATTTTAGCTTCACAGATAAACTGACACAGGAAAATTGGAGTTTTACAATTTTCCTGCTTCTTTAAACTAGTAATTTGGCACAGGAGATACTTTGGACAAATATACACTATAGTTTTCTATGTTTTGATATGTACAGTATTTATAATGATACAACTCTGGAACTCCCTATTTATGTGTATCTTATATTAGACAAAGTTTAAACATGGTCAGCAGTTTTTGTAAGTTCATGAACTGGCATATGATATTTTTCTACATTTATATACACAAAAAGTTCACAAAGTATATAATATTGTATATAAATTATCCTGACATGAATCGATTAATCTATTGATGTATAAACCTCTTGATTATATTTAGTTTAGCTCTCTTAGGAAGTCCTATAAGGGTCTTGGCTTCTACTTCTGGAAGTGATTGTTGTAAACTGACACTACTGAACATATATGTCATATGATAAAGAAAGACAGATGAACTGACAATATTGTGGCATCTTTTGCTGCAACTTATGATAGTGATCATTGGAAACTAACTCTTCCAAGTCTGAGCTTCTATGAAAAGGAAATAAACAAAGATGATCTTACAAAGGAAATAAAGAAAGATGATCTCAGACTCTCTGTGTCTCATTGCAAGTTTTAGTTAAGGGGGATTTTGTAAAGTAAAAGGAAAGTAACCATGATGTTATCCGCATACGTGTTGCTTTCAAATTTCTTTACAAAAATTAGATGCCTATATGGAAATATTTTACTCTTATTGGCAATCAATTGGTCATCATAAGTAGGCCTACATTTCCCTAGCACTGAACAAGATCAGTAGACTTGAAGCAGTGCCTATTGAAGGCGCGGACTGTTCTGATGAATTTATCTTCATCCAAAGCTCACAGTCTGCATTATGCTGTTGTAATTTTATTATTTCCGGTAAGACCTCTGGAGAGCATCTCGAAAAACTTAATTTGAAAGACAATATTTGTCGTAGATCGCATAGTTCCCAACTTGCCATTATTGCTGAAACCCAACGGAGAAGTACTAGATATTCTTCTTAAGAAATGGAAGGATACCTAAATTGTGAGATTTAAAGTGTAGTCAAACTTATACATGTTAAAAATTATTCTGATTGACCCTCCTAATGTTAGGAAAAATGCATTTGTTAATTGTTATCGACTTCAAAAACTTGTTCATTAGCAATAAAGCACCAGTCTATGGTTACTCTGAAAATTTGGTTTTATGCTTTCCTTTCTCCCTCTCCTTATGAAGTAGACTTTTGTTTTTACTCTGTATCTTGTTGACTTATACAGATAATATTGTCGTTGATCATTGATAAATCCTGCTGCAGATTCTAGTTGTTGGATATTTTCATGAAGCGCATTCTCCATTTGGAAAGTCCAACTTACTTCTTGTATGTGGAGATGAATGTGTTCCAGCAGAACTTGTTCAACCTGGAGCTTACCGTTCTTTTGTTTCACCACAGAAGGCTGGATTGGTTGATCTCTATTTAAGCTTTGACGGCCAGAAGTCTATCAGTCAAGTTGTGAACTTCGAGTATAAATCCCCTCCGATGGAAAAGTTGATCAGTTTGTCAGATGATCAGTCGAAGTGGGTAGAATTCCAGAATCAAATGCGGCTTGCTCATTTGCTCTTCTCCACATCAAAGAGACTCGGTACATATTCTACTATAGTATCACAAAATGCTCTCAAGGAGGCCAAATTGTTTGCTCAGAAAACATCTCATATTGGTAACGACTGGGCATCTTTTTTGAAGCATATAAAGGACAATAGATTATCATTCCCACAAGCAAAAGACAATCTATTTGAGCTAACTTTGCAGAATAGACTACGGGAATGGCTATTGGAGAGAATAGCAGAAAGATGTAAAGTCACTGATTATGATGATCAAGGCCAAGGAGTAATTCATCTGTGTGCTATCCTTGGTTATAAGTGGGCTATATATCAATTTTCGTTATCTGGCTTATCATTGGATTATCGGGACAAATTTGGGTGGACAGCTCTTCATTGGGCTGCATCTTGTGGAAGGTATATAGGGTTATTTCCCAACAATTGTACTGCTGCTTGAATTCCTGCACCCCGTTTGACAACTTTATTTCTTATATAGTAGTCTTCACCTTTTTCCTTTTGAATTATTTAGTGAATATCTTCTGTTGCGATGCATTGTGATTGCACTTATTTTCGTCGTTTATTATTTCTATGTTCTGATATACTCTGAAATTAATGGTTTTCAACTTTAAAAAAATGTTGAGGGAAGCCCTTCTGTTATAAAGCTTCAGAAGTATGTATTACTGCTAACAAATATATATCTCACTTCTCTAGTATGTGTGTGTGTATTACTGCTAACAAGTATATATATCTCACTTCAGGGAGGACATGGTTGCAACTCTTCTATCTGTGGGGGCAAAGCCAAATTTGGTCACTGACCCCACTTCGGAAAACCCTGGGGGATGCACAGCAGCTGATCTTGCATCCAGGCATGGTTATGATGGTCTGGCAGCTTATCTTGCAGAAAAGGGATTACTACAACATTTTGCAGACATGACAATAGCCGGAAATGTCAGTGGTTCACTGCAGATCACTGCAACTAATCCTACTAGCCCTGGGATATTTACTGAGGAGGAGTTGCACTTGAAGGATACTTTGGCAGCTTATCGAACAGCTGCAGATGCAGCAGCACGCATTCAGGCTGCATTTAGAGAGCAGTCACTTAAGGTGCAAGCCAATGCCGTGAGGTTCTCTAATCCAGAGGATGAAGCACGTAATATAGTTGCAGCAATGAAGATACAGCATGCATACCGAAACCATGGAACACGGAAAAAGATGCTTGCTGCTGTTCAAATCCAACATAGATTCCGCACTTGGAAGATGCGAAGAGATTTTCTCAATTTGCGTCGTCATACTATCAAAATTCAAGTAAGTTATACTTTTTAGTATGATTATTTAGTTGAACTCTCTAGTAAGTTTTTATCATAGAAGGGCTTTGTTTTCTCTTTGTTTGGTGCTTGTTCTATATATTAATTTCTATCTTCGTTTAGCATTTCTGAGACTAACATATTCTGCTCAAGGCCTACCAGGTTAAAATAGCTGCAAATTCTACCCAGTTACATGACTATTGATACGAATATGATTTCTGTATTCCTTTGATAGTTAAATGAACAGCTTACCATGATTTAAGTACTATTAGAGTTGGAAATAAGACCGTAACTGTTGCATCATACATGCTAGCGATAGAGTGATAATGTTTTAAATTTTAGTTGTTACCTGTTATGTAGGCTGCTTACCGGGGTTTCCAAGAGCGTCGACAGTACCGAAAGATAATATTTGCAGTGGGAGTGCTTGAAAAGGCAATACTACGTTGGCGTTTGAAGGGTAAAGGTTTCCGCGGTCTTCAGGTTCCAGAGGAAGCTACCAAAGACCCAGAACAAGAAGGTGAAGTAGAGGAATTCTTTAAAGCTAGCAGGAAACAGGCTGAAGAGCGCATTGAGAGATCTGTTATACGTGTTCAAGCCATGTTTCGTTCTAAGCGAGCTCAAGAAGATTACAGCAGAATGAAACTAGCACATAACAAAGCCACTGTAAGCAATTTTAATGCTATAGACATTATATACTATAGTTGGAAATATTAGACCAATATGCATTAACCTACTTCACCTTTTTTATGGGTAGCTTGAATATGACGGGCTTCTCAATACCGACACTGACATGGGTTAATTTAGCACAAGTTAAAGGGTACTTGCCATTCTCGAGCTGCAACACCGGTGACAAGACAACTTATAACTGGTCCGTTTTGTTAAATATAACATGTAGTTTCTGTACTAGATACAACTTATAACTGGTCCCTATTGTTAGATATAACATATAGTTTTTGTAAATTCTGTATGTAGTAGATAACTGTAAGTAGTTTGAGACTTCTAGCTCCTCTATACGTTTTTGCAAATATGAGAGCTTCGTAACTGTAGGTTTGATCTTGTGCTTGGCATTCACGGCCCTTGATATTTTGTTCCTAAGATAATCTCATTTGCACATTCAGTTGCCATTAGATTGTCGTTTGTGTAATGGTATGATACAGTTGCTTTGGTTGGACATGAGTAGCCATATGGTACTATTACTTGGAAGGTTGTGTGTGGCTGAATTCATTCTTTTTACGAGAAGTAGGGTATGACATTATATAGGGACGAGAGATATAAGCCTTTGTGCAGTGGTAGGACTTCCTACGGGAGTACCGGCTAAAGATACACGAGCCTCTATGCAAGGTAAGAGTCTTAACATAAGACTGCATAACAGGCAAAAATACCCAGGCCTTTGTGTTTCAAGCACAATCCTTATTTGTACAGTTACTTGCACTATAATTTTTCAGCCTACAGAATATTAGTACGTCCTTTGTAAACAGACAAGATTTTCTCTGCTTACTGGTACCTGTATTAGTGAATCAGTTCAAGTCATGGTCGTAATAATGCCTTAAGCAACATCTCCAGTTCAGAACTGACAACCCTGCTAAAACTTCGTTTCCTATTCACTAGTTTCTAGTTACTTTCATTGTGCTCCCTGGTTAAAATATGGAGGGAAGAGGCGAAGAAAACAGGTGAAAATCGTGAGTTGTGCTCTCCAACTTTTTCAGGTTATAATAAAGAGAAGTTTGAAAGATGAAATTGTAAAAAATGAGATAATTAGAAGAAAAGTTCACCCCAAACTTTTTAAATAATTTCTATGTATGGTAGAACCTCGATAAATAAATAAATTAAAAATATATATTCATTAAATTTATCTAATGAATATATTATTTATTCATTGATAAATGAATATATTATTTATTTATAGATAAATGAATAATAATTTAATGACATATATTTTTAGAAAAATATTTTCTTATAATTACATTATTTTATACATTTTATTTTGACAAAAAAATTTATTTATTATATGTTCAAATGTACCTAAAACTTATCACCATTATGATTTTTTGAAATTTTTAATCAAATTTATTTTTTTAATTTTAAATTAGTCATCTCTTCAATACCATGTATTTGACCGGTGTGTATGCATCGCATAAAATTAAGGATCAAATGCATTTTTTTAGGGGAAAAACAATATATTTTCGAAATATTTTTCGGAAATGTATGACTTATAAATATGTATGAAAATTATTTATTAAGCTGAAATGTTTTCGTATATTATATAAATATAAATATATTATTTGAAATATATTAATTATTTGTTATATCTACATAGGGCCTATATAAAGTAAAAAAAATATTCGTTAATGCATTTAGTAATATTATTTATTAAATTCATTTAACCCAAATCGGGACCGAAGAAATTATTCATTTAACGAGATTATTCATAAGTTGGAGGGCTAAAGAGTAGAATAACTGGACGAACTCACGTTAAAATACAGAGAAATGCTCGAGTTTACAAAAGGTTTTCCAAAATCGTTCATAAATATGTAGTTGTCATTATTTAATTGATTATTATGTTGCAGAAAAATGAGTCTCTCGTGCATAAATATGTGTTCACAAATAAAAATAACACAAAATAAAAATAACACGACCATCCGAGAAAGATTTAGAATTTTTTTTAGGTACCTAGCGATACTCTAAAATATAAAGTCTACCATCATTAAAAAAAAGTCCACTGAAAAGCCATATTTCCACCACAAACTTAGTTTATTTATCTGCTAATAATTTAGACTTTAATACCATTTTATTTTTAATATCCCGAATATAACATAATTATATCCTTGATGAAATGATAATCAATAAAACCAACACATTACAATAAATTTTATTTTTAATATTTTTTCAGTTCCAATTCAACAAAAATGTCATGTTTTTTCTTTTATGAAACAGACAAATTATCATGTTTTCAATCACAATAAATTAATAAATTTATCGTACACGAGGATAATAAATTTACACTGAATTTACCGTATAATCTCATTAAAAAAAAAAAATAATAACAAAATATGGACTCAACAACGGCCCAAATTTAAAAGCCCAAAAGTTAGTACTCCTTCGCCTAGGGTTCTTTAAACCCCTATGAATACAAATAACAAATCTAGTTGTCTTGTTCATTTTCAGTTACTTGAAAAATCCTAAGGCGCCGCACCAGGTATATACTCCTTCATGTAATTATTTTTTCATAAGTTTATATAATCATCATTTATATATTATTAGTAGTGTTGATAATTTATGTGCTAATTGAAAATTGGAAAATAGATTTGAAGAGGAGGAGATGGCCAAGTCAAAGAATCACACAGCACACAATCAGTCACACAAGGCTCACAGGAATGGTATTAAGAAGCCCCGCAAGCAACGAAACATCTCCACCCGCGGCGTAAGTTTTTTCGATAAATCAATAATCTCGTCAAATGAATTATTTTTTATGTCCCGCTGTAATACGGACAGTTAAAATTTAATCTCGATAAATGAATAAAATTATTCGGAGCCGGGGGTATTTATTTGTAATGTGTGTGCATGTGGTAGTTATGTTAATTATGTGAAAATGTATATGTGTATGTGACAGTTTTTATGTGTTTGAAATTACAGATGGACCCGAAATTCTTGAGGAACCAGAGGTATGCGAGGAAGCACAACAACAAGGCTGCTGAAACTGCTTCTGTTGAAGAATGAACTACTTGAATCTGTTAGGGTTCTGTTTCGTATAATTGTTTATTCAAGTGTTATTTTAACTTATAACGTTTTATGTTACAAGTATGATTTGAACCCGTCTTCTTGTCAGTTTTTGTTGTTCTGGATGTTATTGGTTTTTGGTATTTAAGAGCTTTGTAGCATGTGTTTTAATTGTTTAGATTGTTTCTTTTCTGTTCTATGTCTTTTTCTTTTCTTTTTTTTGATAAATGGTTTTTGGGACCTCTTAAGACAATGATATAAAACTCCAAGTTCACGAAGTTGTGTAATATTGTTAGATTTGTTGTTCTGATGAATAGTGGTGGTTGCTTTGTTTCAAGGGTTTTATAAATCCCACAGATTCAACGTTGATCGATAAACAGGATATTATGTGCCCAAACTTGTGATCATGCTTCTCATAATTCATTGAGTACAGGATTTACATACTCAATACTCACAGTTTAGAAATAATAAATAGTATTATATTGCTATATGTTTTGTGGTATGTTTATTTTCATTGCTGAACTTACTATCAGTTGATCCAGCAAGTCCACTGAGAGAATAGTTAGTTTAATTTTTGTTAGACCTTTTCTTCCAACTTACATCAGATGATTCTAGTGATGCTATTACAAGTAGAAGTAGTTATAATAATGAAGTAATTTGTACGTATACCAATGTTTGGTTGGAAGGTAATGAGTGGAACAAAAATCAAGGGGAACAAGGATGTAAGAAGAGGAAAAAAAATCATGACGAGATTTGTGGGAATGGAAATAGACATTCATTGCTAGGGAATGGAAATGGAGTTGGGAATGGATGCTAAAAGTATTACTCCCAAAAGAGTTCAAATCAAATTCCATTTTCTGTGTAGTTGCGCTGCATGTAATGGTTTCAACATTCTAGGTCTCACTTTGGTTGTGGAATTGGTTTCAATTCTGGGGGACTTTGAAATTAAGGTTTGAGTAGATTTATACATGGTTGCAGAAATGTTAAATCTAGCCTTTGGCAAGATGATAGGAGGATACTTGTTATAATTACGGGGTGATATGCTCTTGAAGCAATGGTAGAGTGTACTGCAGACCTTAATATATTGTCTGTTTAAAAAGTTTTTAATTTTGATAATTTTGGAGGGAAATTTCCCAACTTTTTGTACATAATGTAAATTTTAAAGAAAAATTCTCAAGCGTAACATGGTTGGGAAGGATGGCAGATCCTCGGTTTCAGCTAAGCTTGTAATATGCAGTGCCAGCAACACAACACCATGCCAATATCGAAAAGGCTCTGCTGCGGGCTGTGGAATGAATTGACAATATAGTAGAACGCGTCCCTGGTTTTGAAATGTAAACCTTATTCACAATTGCACTAGCAAATTATTGCAAAATGGTTGATTTGAAATTGTGAGGATTTCTGATCTGAATTTACATAATAATGAAAAAGAAAATGAAGAGAAACTATAACATTTTAGATTAAGAAATATGCCCTCAACAGCTATAAGAAAATTACTGTGGACAATTTGAATCTTTTCTATGGCAATCGATCAATCAAATTCAAGAGGTTGGCCGGTGTCTTTACATTGGAATATCTTTTCCCTGGAAATCTATCAATTAAATTCAAGAGGTTGACAACATCTTTACGTCGGACTAGTGGCACTGTGTAAACGGTGATCACCAACTACGAATAATATACAGAATTATTGCTACTTAATGTCTCAGCAGTCAGCAGTGACCTGAACTTCAAATCCATAGCCAACATTAAGGTGTATGCTAGGACTGGATCCTTCTCTGCATTTAGCCAGTTTGTTTCCCTCTGTAATACAAACAAATTGACATCCAAGAGTTTGCATCCGCCTACATTTCTGATGCTTTATACAGCAATGGGTTGTCTTGCTGGACTGGACACTTCGTCACTCAACTAATAATCATCACACGAGAAAATTTTGTACAGTTACTAATGTCAGTCTGTGTTTTAGCCTATAGAAGAATCAACTCTACATGGGGAACCAAAAGCCAATTTTCAGTAAGGCCGCTTTAACAGATATATAGAGAAAATACCTTAGCTGACTTGAAGAGTTCATCAAGAACCTCAGACAATGTTGGATGAGCATGGACAGCAAACTTTATGTCCTGTAAGAGAAAAAAAAACATAGGGAAAAGTCAACTTTTATGGAAACAGTTAACCAAGAACATTGCCACCCGCACTTGTGTGATGTACATGACTAAAAGATATCCAATTCAGCATCTAATCATTGATGAATTAGTTTAGAAAGATGACTAAACCATATACTTGGTATAATCAGATCTCTTTTTCTGCAGCTGAAGATGAATCAGTCACCAGGCACTTGTTCTGTTGTTTACTCTAAAAGTATCTGGACAGAACAGCGTATATAGGTTTAGAATTTATAAAAACAAATAACCTGAATTCTAGTCCCCAATGCTATTGCATTTGATGCTTCATGAATGAGGTCAGCAGCGTGCAACCCAAATATATGAACTCCAAGAATTTCCCCATTGTCAGGTCTGTATATCAACTGCATGGTATAGTCAATAGTGATTACTGATTACGGAACTTGCCAAACTATAAAGTTACTGACTCTAGGAGTGTATCCAACAGTAATTGAATAATATTTTACAAGGCAGGTATAATTTGGAACAAAAAACGGGATAACTGGCTAAAGTTTTGGTCCTTGGTATCTTCTACGCATTTTGTATCTGAAAGCAAATGGTTTTTTTCTTCTGTTTGGCACTTTGTAGAGGATTTGATTCTTTACCTATATCATAAACAGCGCATCCATTAATGAAATGCTAAAAAGGGTACCCGGACATAGTACTTCTACTCTGTATTCTGTTTTGGCTCTACAATACCAACTATGAGGGAGCAAGGTGCTACACCGCTACACGACATGACAACAAAACAGATGCATATTCTATAGACAAGTTGCATATCATTTTAAGATATAGTTAAAGAAGCGTAAATTTACTCAAAACTGAACTATATCAACCACAGAACAGGTTTTTGTATGCTGGTTGCAAGTACATTTTATAGAATGTCAATACTCACGTGTAAAGGACTATATCAACCACAGAACAGGTTTCGTATGCAGGATGCAAGAACATATTGTAGCATGTCAATACTCGTGTGTAAATGGCCTTTCTACTACCACAGCATATCTACTGTATTATGAAACTATGAATACATTATTTCCATTATAGTTCCAGTGTAGCATACACCAACCAAAAATGAACATAGGGCAAGTTATGGGGATTTTTATTTGCTACTCAAGCATGGATTATACATCATTAAGCAAATTATTATTTTGGATAAGATTAAGAATTAGAACAGACTTCATATTGTGAAGGATTGAGATTGTATACTGCAATGTAATATTTCAATAGAGCATCATGAAACAAAGGGATGTGGTTCTTAACCTTGGCAAGTCCTTCTGCTTCATTTTCTGCAAGCGCCTTTGTGTTGGCCTTGAAACTTGTCTTGGCAATACTTATCTTAAAGCCCTCTTTCTCAGCTTTCTCCTTTGCTTGAGGCTGAAAAAGTATACATGGTCATCAAAGCTTGATTATTACATGGTCATCAAAGCTTGATATAATCATCCATCAGTATACTTTTCATTTCAAAAAATGAAAAAACTGGTTAGAAAAACTGAGGCAACCATATAGTTTCACTGACTATTCCATTCCATTAAAAGAAAACTTAGAGAAGAGAGCGAATCCAACCTCCTTGCAATAAGTTAAATTTAGAGAGACTGAAGACCAAAAGCTTTCCAATTATAACAAAATCAAAGATCAACACTTCTACATGCACATAATTACAGGCCTAGAGAATATTACCATGCTACAAAGCTTACTGAATATGTGGTTACTACATAATTAATAACATACAAAGGCCTGTACATATCTAAAGCAACAAGTGCCCTTCTTTCCAAACTTATGAAGTTCTGGAGTCTGGACCAAGTAAAATTCAGCTTTCCCAGCATATCGACGATAGATTTCAAAATTTATGAGGCAATTTTGACGATTTGAAGGTATACAACCAATATAAATTTTAACATATGAGAAAAACAACCAAAAGAATTCTCGAATTATAGAATTCATCAAACAGACTCAGTACTATTTAAATCCTTGGTGCTATACTTTGGTTGATTAAATATATATATATATATATATATATATATATATATATATAATTATAATAAAATATAAAATGTAGTCAACTATTTGTCCAGGATGAAAAGTCATCAGTGTCAGACAAGGAAATGAAAGCAACTCATGTCTAGAAAGAATGCACATGCAAAGCAATTACAAATTCACTTAGGAACAATAGGTCTTTGTAACACCAGGAACAAATGTTAGTCATAACAAATTGAATGCTTCAGGTACTAGTTGCAGAAAAGTGGATTAAAAAAAAAAAACAGGCATGGGATTTTTTGGGAAGGTCAGCAGTTTACCTCTGTTAATCCAACCATACTAATTTCTGGGTGAGTGAAACAAGCTGCAGGGATGCTCAGATGGTTGAGCACGTGATCTTTTCCGCTCACTTGTTCCACAACTAAATTGGGAGAGTTTTGCAACTATTATGGAGGATGGCATTACTAAATCCCCTTGAAGCAAGCTTATCTATTAGAACATACCAGAAATTCCTTGAGCACTTGCCGCATGAGCCAGCATCAATTTACCATTTGCATCACCGATGCAATATAAGTGAGGAACCTAACGACAAAATATCCAATGAGCAAAAAATAAATCAGAGTTCGGCCTACACTAACAATAATTATAAATGTACTCCAACTAACCAGATTGCCCTTCTCATCAATTACTCGCATGCGCTCATCAACAGGAATAAAACCGCGCTGTGTCTCTACACTGATCTACATGACACCAATTCTAAGCAGAATCATGCACAAGTGCGACATTTTGCATTTATATACATAGTAATTTGGAAAGACTTACATTCTCCAACCCAAGACCTTTGGTAAATGGAGCTCTTCCTGTTGCTATTAGTGCTGCATCAACCTATGGTTAAATATAAACAATATTCAATACTAAGACTAATCATGCATTGGATCATGGTCACAATCTCAAAATATTTCACCATAACTAATGATTTCAAGTTCATATTGGTAAACACAAGGAAGGTAGAAATGATCAATTACAATCTCATGCTCACGCATTTTGGGTGGTCTCTCGCTTTGCAACAAAGACAATTTGTTATCCAGGGACTGAGGTACGGACTGATGATTAAAGTTAGGACAGCATATGAATTAAATACTACATAGACCTTCATTGGTCCCAAAGCAGTTTTACCTCATAAAATTTTCGAAGGCATGTAATATTGAGACTAAGAATCATGGTTAAATAACATATAAAAGCAACACGTGTATCCTAACAAGTACAGGCAGTATTCTTGGTCGAGATCAGGCTACTTCCAGAAAGACAATATTACCTCGAGAGTATCTTTTGGCTCCTTTGACTTGGCATCAGTGAGCTCAATAATGACTGGATGACCATTCCTTGCTGGAGTAATCTATACAAAACATTGTAGACCATGAATGTAGCACTCTAAACCAAGCACATAAAATGTATCATATGGCAGCAAATTACCTTGGTTGCAAAGACTCCAGTATGATAGTCAATTTTCCGTGGATTTATTAGAACACGTTGAGCTAATTTGCTTATTTCAGGATCAAAACCAGGCATAAGCTGATCTAAAGCTTCTATAAATGTGACCTGTCCAACATCACTACAATAAAATTTATGACTCTTAAGAAATTATTAAAATGATATTTTAAACTGTTGTTGAGAACTTAGAAGAGGAAGAGAAAATAAGTTCACTACTACTCTTTTAAAATTTGTGCAGACTCTTGACTAAAAATATAGCTACTTGTGAACTTTAAATTAAAAATAGTGTTGGAAAGATTTCTACTCTTGTAACGTGGAATCGGAGAGGGCGCGAAACCTTTCTTTGTCTGTAAAAAATCTTAATTCCTAGGTAAAGAATTTTTTTCTTAGCATACTGCATAATAACAAATTATAAGAAAAGGCACTACCTCACTACCAAGTGCGGTATACACATCGCTGAACTCAAGCCCGATGTAGCCACTTCCTACTATAGCTATCCATTCAGGAACGAACTCCAATTTGAGGGCATGATCACTAGTTATTACAGTCTTTCCTGTAGCCAAAGGGTATTATATATCATTAGGGGGATGAAAATATAATCTTTTTGGCAACTCAGCACTCATAAACCTGTCATACTTGTAAGCTAAGTGTCTTATAGCATCTATAGTTTAACATCATCATCTAATTTTAGTCAGTTATTTATCCTTCTTTTATTGGTAAAGTCTTATCCAGCTACACTGAAAATAAATTGTAAAGTGATCCCATATGGGGAGCTGGCCTATTTTACGGAGTGAAGTGTCAGAAGGTCCAAAATGGGTATTTAAGGCCAGCATCCTTTTAGGATAGATTACTGTATTGATACATCATGGTCTTAGGAAATATGAGGTCCAATATTGATATCCAGGATCTTGTAAGTCTATTAGTACACTATTTGAAGACAGTGACATTGATTATGCTACCAGTATAACCAGGATCTTGTAAGTCTATCAGTACACTATTTGAAGACAGTGGCATTGATTTTGCTACCAGTCATAGGTAAAATCATTCTCTGGGTGAACCACATATATTGAGTGTCCTTAGTGTGATATTTGTTCTTCAATTTTGTTTGTTATTATCTTACTAATGCGAGATAAGTATCACTAGAGTACATTACAAGCCTCCTTGGTGAACTAGCAAGCTGCATTTGGAAAATATTAAACTGCAGGCCTGATAATATTTCAGTAATTTGAGCAAGGGTGTTTCTCAATATATTTACTTCTTAAATACATGTTATAACAAGGCATGCACTCATGACATTTACTTTTTTAAAAAGTTAACATATTATCATGGAGTCAGAAGTACTGGCAGAGAAGAGCAAGTACCATCAACTTCAATGCCTTTGGGGACAAAAGGAACAGAACCCGTGGCAATGATTATATCCTTTGCAGTTATCACATTGTCAGAAAGCCCAACTCCTCCAAATTTTACCTTCTGAGGCCCCTGTAATTGATGTGATTTGTAAAAAGTAACTATGAGGTTTTGATAACTATAATAACACTCAATAAGCTTTCTGTATTAACTTGAACTATTGACTGACTTGGAAAATAGATCCAAATGGCAATTGAACGTACCAGAATCGTACCCACACCTGTCAATATGTCCACACCCAGAGCCTTCATCGAATTAGTCAGATTGTTACGAATTTTGGAGGCAAGATTGTTTGCATGATCAGCCACTCCTTGCCTATCATAACTAGCCGCAGAAACCTGTCACCATTTTACCATGGAATATGAGTAGTAACCATTACGTAAAGAAAACAATAATAAGTTAAATGGTATTAACCAATAAATGACAACCCTGGTGTATATGACACAATGCTTAAAATGCATCAAGCCTTTCGTAGTTAGTTATGCGTCTTATATTGTTAGAAAACAATTACAAACTTCAATGAGAAGTTAAATTTAATGATTTGATATGAAGGTACCCCTGGCAGAAGTATCCAATGCCCCTTATTATGCATTAGAGAAAATCTCTACTACTTTACTCACACCATTATGACTTGCGCAAAAAAATCTAGTCTTTCTGTTTTAGTGTGACATGTAAAGCGTTTAGTCATTTTACTCAAGGTTTTGCTCAGTTCAGCAATACCAAATCTTTCTGAACTACTTAAACACAACCACTTGGCTTGCAATTTAGGGCTAGGAAGTAATAGTCTAAAGATCAAGAATGAACTTCCACTTGCCGATGTTTTCACTGAAATATAGCTTTTTACAAACCTGCAAGCCTAAGGCCTTGAGATGATGCTCATTCTGGAGTTCACGCATCCTGCCACTAACAGCAAGAAGAGCTTTAGAAGGTACACATCCTCTATTTACACAAGTTCCACCAATCACATCTCCCTCAATTATCGCTGTTTTTAAACCCTGCAATAGTATCACCCAACAAAGTTTCCGGTACACAAATTCAGCAATTAAAATATTAAAAAAAACATTAAATCAATTAAAATATTAAAAAAAAATTAAATCAAACAACTATCCATCCGCATAATACACGATCAATAAACCAAACAAAGATCAACACATCTATACAAATTCAAAATAAGAAGCATTCTATTTCTGCGAACTCAACAATATTTTCAGAGGATTACACTACATACCAACACATTATCCAATTCAACCTTTTTGAAGCCAACAAAACTCAGTTCTAAAGCATAAATACGACGCAGTTCATCATAAAACTCGAAATCTTACAAAAACAAACACACACATATATATCGAAAAACATTATGGACAATGTACAATATTCACCAAAACTAATTCAAATTAAAAATTTATATTACCTATCATTACTACCAATAGATCATTTTCAACCATACGGAATTTAATAGTACAACACTAGCCACGTGTCCGTGTCATTGCACTACTTTACTCAATTAATCAATTGCACGTAGAAATATAATCAATATTTTCAGAGGATTACACTACATACCAACACATTATCCAATTCGACCTTTTTGAAGCCAACAAAACTCAGTTCTAAAGCATAAATACAAGGCAGTTCATCTTAAAACTCGAATCTTACAAAGACAAACAAACACATATATATCGAAAAACATTATGGAGAATGTACAATATTCACCAAAATTAATTCAACTTAAAATTTATATTACCTATCATTACTAGCAATCGATCATTTTCAACTATACGGAACTAAACAAACCCTAGCAACAACGACATATCTGTGTCATTGCACTACTTTACACCCTACTCAATATAATCAAATCAAATGGCACACAAAATGTAATTGCATCTATTCTTCCAATATACAGCATTATAATTGCAAGGCAAGTATTTATACCTTTTCGACAGCGTGCAATGCAGCACCGTGACCGCCAACGCCAGCACCGATAATGACCAGATCATAATCAAACGACGTCGTTGGACTTCCATTGTTAGTAACCGAAGCTAATATTACCTTCTTTTTTTCGCTAAATGTCGAAACGAATTTGCGATAATGAGATTGTTTGAGCGGAGAGAAGACGAGAGAGTGTCGCCGCAGAGCAGAGAGCCGGAGTCCCGGTGAAATGTTTTCCGGTGAGCGGTGGAGTTTGGGCGGAGATGATGAGTGAGAGTGAAATGAGAGCATCATTTGGAAAATCTAGAGAGAGAGATGGAGATAAGGAGGTGTGTTTGTCATGTTTATTTATTTTAAATTCATCATTATAATTTTAGATATATTAATAATTTGTTTTCTATATTTTTTGTAAATTTGTTAAATTGTCAATTATTTTTTTTTGGATGATATTTGACGGCAAATTTTTTCCCAAAAATATTAGTTCGGAAAAATTTCTCAAAAATAAAGCTCTTGAAAGGAATTTTATAAAAGAAATTTTTCTTTGAAAACTTATCTTAGAAAATGAAAAAAATAATTTCTCAATAAAATATTTTAAGAAAAAATTCCAGAAAATTTCGAAAAGTATTTTTTTAAAAAAAGTTTAGGAAAATTATACATAAAATTTACCGGGAGAATTTTTCAAATAAAAATATTTTTTCCACGTATAACAATAAATGATACTATTATGTAGCATGTAAAGGTAGGTTGAATGCAAACTGCAAATTATGAAAAGCAAAAAGTAATTTAGATACGGGAAATACTTTTTTAAAATTTCATGTAATTATGAATATAACTTCACAAGAAATTTTATAAACTATCTCATAAATACAACTTTTAACTTTTCTGCGTGATTTTCTTTTTATTTTATTTGTATAAAATTATACGATTACAAACTTTTTAGTGTGATTTTTCTCCTAACTCAGAAAAGGAATCCCATCATTTGAATAATATAAGTTAAAAATCAAACCTCTCGGACCATCCTTTTGTAGAGGACAAATTTTCACATCATCGAAGTAAATTAACCTAAGGTTAAGATAAATAAGGGTTTTTGGCTCTCTCTTTAGCCCTATGTCTCTTATCCCTAGGAGGTCTTCCTCCACTAGCAGGTTTTTTCGGAAAACTCTATTTTCCAAAAAAGGATTCCTGTTTTTTATGTTCTTTTTGTTACAAGATACTCGATTTTTATCCAGTCTGATACACCATTGCTTTGGTGTCTTTCGATCCTTATATATCGTATTAACAGTCGAAATATGGTCGAAAGACTCGAACCCGAACTCTATTTACGATTCATTTTTTCTATCTCATCGAACTTATTAAATCCATCGTTTGGGCTCATAATAAATTAAAAGTTGCTCCTGCTCTTTTGTTTCATTTCTTCTGGAATAATCACAAAAACCAGCTCCTTTGATGGGTGTCGCAATGGCCTTGAAGGATTTTGTAGGTTCATGGATCAGGGCTTGACCAAACTGCCCAAAGAGTTGAGCAAACTTTATAACGTTACAAAGAACTTCAGGACATTATAGCTATCCTGGGGTTGGACGAATTATCCGAAGAGGATCGCTTAGCTCCCTGGAACAATAGGCTACTGCTGAAACACGGAAGAATTGANNNAGGTTGAGCTTGAAAATTCACTCATTGAATAAGTAAACAATTGAATTGGATTCGGTTGGAGGGTACCAACGAAATCGCGTGCTAACTCCCATTTCTTATTGAATTATTGAATTAACCGATGGCAAATTTGAACCATTAACTATTGACTCATGGCTGCAAATTCATGAATGAGTCTTGTAAGATTACTTGTATTTTCACAAATATTTACACTACTACTACCCTTATTTATATATTACAAGTTATTAAAATTATCCAAGGAAGATCTCATGACTCCTCCAAAATCTGTTATTATGTATTTCTTTTTTCTCTTAATTCCTAATATTTCATTTCATTTCATTTCAGTGCTTGGAAAATTAAAATAAAATTAAATGGTATGAGAAAAATTGAAGGGCCCTAATCCACTTCGATTAAGGATCTATATAGACTAAACAGCCTTTGGAGAAATTTTTTGGATGTGTTATCTGTATAATATCGTGCCCCACTACCAAATCATCAATCAATTTGTAGAGCTCAGAAAAAATCTGATGCTCTACGTTCTTCAAATTCAGTTGATTCATCGTGGAGATTATATGTGTAATTACTTTTACTTTTTTTCATATGTATAAATGTGTGTTAAACGTGTATCATTTTGATGCATCTGTTATGCTATCTGATATTGATTTTTTGTTATCCTATTGATTCACTTTTCAAGGGAATTTTATATGGGGAATATGCAGGTCTTTACAGTTTTGAAGAAGTGGGCATGTGCAATATTTATGTTATCATAATACTTGATAACTCCCAATCCCGATCTGGTCCTTCCAACGCCGAATGCGGTGTAGCTGCTGGTGGGTGTCTGCAAAACAACACCGGAGGGGGGTTTGAGCCCCGCGGCGCCTCCGGTGTGAGAAT
>PHNY01295645.1:2471-15294 GCA_003724115.2 Anethum foeniculum | reverse complement strand
TATATCAAAATAGAAAATTAATAAGATGTATAAAGTAATAATTTTAAATTTTTTATTGGATTTGTAAACTACGTTATATCGGCTACAACTAAAAACTCTTCTAACTGGATTAAGTGTACATTCTTTCCAAACTTCTTGATTAAGAGCTCATAGATCACATATGCATTTTATTCCAACAAATTCATAGTAAAACCACACGCTACAATTTTTTACACGTTTGTACATATTTGAATTATAAACATAAAGGTTTATAATTGAAGAAGAGAAGTTTCTTGAATTATATAGGAAAAGTGCTGAAAGATGGAATATAATCTAAGATCGAAAAGAAAAATGAGTTCAAGTTAAAGAACCCTAATTCAACTACCCGCTATAAAGGATGGATGGAGATATGTGTAGGTCAACCATATTAAATTGTACGTAATCATTCTACTATTCAATTTAACAAGATTAAAGGTATAAACCTTTTTAAAATATTTTGCGTATTCAAAAATTTGACTAAATTATTTTAAGTCTCGATGTTTTCCATGTCCAAGTACTTGACTTCAATTTTTTTTTTAAATAATCCAACTGAAATTTTTTATACAATATAGTTGGCTGTGTTTGGAAGTAAGCAGTTTTGGAGAAAATTAGCTTATTGAACAAATGAAACCTCTAATATTAGTTTGATAGTTAACAGATTGAAATAGCGGTTTGGATCCAATAAGCAACTAATTTTGAAAAAGTTACTTGGATGAATTTTTTCAGTTAGATGATTGCCCATGTGTCTACTGAAAATACAAACAGCTAATTGAAACATCTATTTCCAATCAGTTTCATCAAAACAGCTAAATTCAATCCACTAGTCAAAACAACTTACACAGTCAGCTATTCAAAAAAATTAATTCAATCCGCTACAACAGAATCACTCTAAAGTGATATTCTTGGGACCATGAAAATAATCACTTTGAAGCAGTGTTCTAAAATTCGGAAATCGGCATTATTCGGTAGAGGGACCTTTCAGTGATTAATCGGGTAAACGGTGATTAATCGAATTGGTTAATCAGAGCATTAATAGGGACATGCATTTCACCCGTCCCGCCCATACCCGATCCGTTCCTCGCCCTGTTCGGATAGGAGATTTGGAGAATTTTTTGGATTCAGGTCGGGAAACGAGAAAAAGTATAAAAAAATTTCGGGGATCGAGGCGGGGTCAGGGACTAGGGTATCCCTGCCCGGTCCCTAATCCCGGTCCCCGTTTATCATACTTAATATAAATATTGAATATTATATATATATATATATATATATATATATATATTAAATTATTATAAATAAATATAATGTATGTACATTCTTAAATTTTAAATTTTTAAATTTTTTTATTATATGAAAATTTTATATTAGAATATGATTTATAAAAACAATTTTAATATTAACTTTTATTATAAATACATTTAAATTTAAATTAGTATTTAAATATGATATTAAATTTAAAATATAATTATGTATCATAATTTATTAAATTATTTTTGTTAAAAATGTAATAAAAATATATAAAATTTTATTTGATAAATAATATTATAATCTCCGATATCCGCGTGCATTCCCATTCCCCGTTCAGGACGGGAATCAGGGAGCAAATTAATCCCGATCGGAGATCGGGACATGTTTGGGGACCGGGTTAAAGTTCGGGGATCGGGGGCGGGGATAGCACTCCCCGACCCCGAATTGATCCGATTCGACCGCTTAATCTTGTTTGGCCGATTTTTGACTGAATTTTTAAAAAACTGTACTTTAACCTGATCTCCAATTAATTAAGACATGACTCTTCCGAACTCCGATTAATCGGCCGATTTTTAGAACCCGGCTTGGAACAGGTTAGATGTTTATACCTTTTTTTTTTTGATAATCCAGTGTCCGGGCCAGCTTGCGCGCACCTCGACTAATCCGGAGGGCATACTAGCACACTCATACCCCGAGCATGATAACCCACTTAATCCCGAAGTACCCAGGAAATCGAACCCGTGACCTTAAGGTTGCAAGCCTTAAGCGCCACAAGCCGACCATCTGAGACAACCTCGTGGGGTGACGTTTATACTTTTTATAAGTTAAAATAGATAAAATTTGTTTTATACACAGCAGGACTGCATGTCACAGTGTAAAAACGTTACAAATACAATTACAACTAGTATTTGACCTTAGTATATGTGACCCTTTTCTGGAGTAGTCTCCATATCTGTACAAGCCAGGCCACCGCCATGGAAAATGATTACTCAAGCATCGACACAGCTCAGTTGAATGCCGCTGCGTCTGATTTCGCTAACCATCCCGGTAACTATTCCGCTTGTATATTTTTGATTTCCCCCTTTCTTAACTTGCTTTGTTTTTCTTACATGCCTATATATTTTCTCAACAATTTCAGGTTCTCACTCCGATATCTCTGCAAAGGACTTCCTTAATCGCTTTCCTCTCCTACTCATTCTTCGGTAATCTACTAATCTCTCTCTCTCTCTCTCTATTCTCTCTCTATTATTAGTACTCTTGTTGCTATCTACTCCCTCCGTCCCATGATACTAGTCTCTTTTCAACTTTTTAGGCTTATTAAGAAAGCATTAATTAAATGATAAACTTCCACTTATACCCATCATAAATGCATGAATGTAGACTATTATTCAACTCTCATTAATTGTAATACAATTTTCAAGAAGGGTATTTTGGGAAAAATATCAATAAATTTGCATTGGAAATTAAAAGTGGACATGTATTGTGAGAAAAAAAAATCTCTCAAAAGAGACTAGTATTATGGGACGGAGGGAGTATATGTTTTTGTAATTTTATATATACTAGCTTACGCCTGGTAGCTTACTGGTGCGATGCACGGTTCCTCTTAATATTTATATATTTTTATTTATATTATGTATAATTTTAATAAAAATTTAAAAATAATTAAATACTAAATTAATATTTATATCATTAAAGATCAAATAGTATATCATCGAGAGATTCCAACTATTCACTTTAGTTGTAACTTTATAAATAATAATATAAATGATTGTTGTTTTGATTCGAACCTAGAAGTTATTTGTATCTTTATAAATAACAATATAAATGTTTGCTGTTGGAGGGATTCGAACCTGGGAGCATACTGTGAACTTATTTTTATTTTTATAAATAATAATATAAATATTTGTTGTTGGAAGGATTCGAACCTAGGAGCTTGGTTAGTGCATTATTTTAATATCTTGATCTAACGATCTGATCATCTGATTAAGAAGATCCGACGGTTGTGAGAGGGGATAAGGGGATAACTAAAATGGAGGTTGAACCAAATTATACCCTATTCTGGTTATTATAGTCTAGTATAAATTAGAGTATAGTTGTTGCATAAATACGAAGATTAAGATGATTAGTACTAGTGCTTTCAGTAACAAACTGTACCCTACTGCCTACTTGCTATTCTTTTAACTTTGCAATTTGATCTGATTGCAGTGCGTTACAAACAACAGAGGATGTGCCTGGTCTCGAAAATACCATTGCTGATTGTCTCGAAAGGTTATTTAGAACAAACTACGGAGCCTCTCTCATCCCTCACTCCATGGTATATACCTCTATTCCTCTTTCATTGTAAGAGTCTTCTCGTTGTTCACTATATATTTTCTAGTACGTGGACATGTTAATCACACAATTCGTGTTAAGGTTATTACTTCTCTTGCTAGAGTAAGGTTCTTTATGTCTGGATTCTTGTCTAATTTATTTGGAAACAAAAGACTTGAAATTTTGCTGAAACTAGAAGCTCATCAAATCTCTTAACATCATCTGTTTTTTGATATTCAGAAAATTTTAATACCTAGTGAACATTGTTATGGAAGCTATTTTAAAAAATAAAACATACTTTCAGTCTTCAGTGAGTTGTGTAACTACTGTCTTACGTTCAGAACAAGTTTTAGAAAAAACACGTGTGTCGTTACTAATATGTCAGAAAAGCGCAGGATATTGTATATCTTTGATGTTGGATTGACATTTGACCATTTTTCAGCCTTTTGTCGTAGTGGGCCTGGGTGCTGACTCTCAACGAGTCAGATGTTTAGCTTGTAAAACGGTACGTACGCATCTTCCGCCCTCAGTTCCTCGTTAATTTCCTTCTTTGTACCATTAGTTGGTTCTTCAAAACCTATAAATGATATCATTGTGTCTGTGACTATGACTATAAACATAGTTGTGCTGGTGATCTTAAGTTCTTTCTTAATATGATCACACACACACATACTTCATCCTTAATCTGTACAAACACACTTTTTCCTTGGAAGAAAAAGGATTTCCCAACTACACCAATCAATTTGGAAACCCTTGCTCGGTCCTTTAAAATGTATATATATTGATCTACTTAGCTTATCAATTTCATATATATGGTATGTCGAATGAATGTCGAGCTACCAAAAATAGTTTATTTTCCAAACTGTTATACAAATTTTAAACTGAAGTATATTCATGGATTTGCTTTTCTAATATTTAGGGTAAGGGTGACTGTAATGATACAGCCGTCACAGTTTTTAGAATGCAGTAGTCTACATTTGTGAAATATCCTACCATTGATCAGTTGTAAAAGCAGTCCAACTGTAAATTTGTGCTGGTGAATAAATAATTGGTTCCTACAAATATCTATTGCATGCCATTTGGTTTAGTAAATGTTGTGTTACTCTGTGTTGCCTGAATGCATTAGTTGAAATATTACAGAGTATAGAACCACATGCGTAGATTGTTAGATGTAATTAAATGTGCTTGAAATACAAGCATTAATCATTTATTTGTCCTGCCAACAAGTTTTACAACTATTAATCTTACTTATGTTTAAGATATGCAAAATATCGACTTGAGGTTGTAGTAGCACATACATGAAAATGTTTTGTTTCTGACCAAATTTTCCTTTCGGAAGAATAAATATCCTTCTGTTGTACAAGCTTAGACAAAATCTCTACTTCCGTCCTACGGGAGAATAAATATCCTTCGGTTTTACAAGCTTAGAAAAACTCTCTACTTCGTTTGTCCAACATCTTTAGGTGTTGTTATGTGCCTATGCAATAAGAATTAGTTTTAATAAAATACATCTTTTTTCTGTACTTATTGGGTTGTAGGTGCTTGATATTGCAGTGATGATTAACTTCTAGACTTTACCAGCCATGACTCTAAAGTTGTTACAATTATTTTAGGTGTCTTGCCTTTTGGAGAAAACGTATGATACTGCAACTGCTATACAGTTAGTTCTCGAGTATAAACTGTATCCTCTATTGCTGAAGAGCCTAACTGAGGGGTAATCAAGCTTAAACTTTTCCGTGGCTTATTTCTGATAACCTTTTTTCTTTGTTTGTGCCATTTGCTCATTTGTCTATAGAAGAGGTAGGGAAACCTACCAAAGAAATCTATTTAGGAATCAAATCATAATTTGATGCAAGTAAACAATAGATTGATTTATGGGAGCAAAAGAACAGACTGTTTCATGGGAATTAAGTAGTACACATTATGTTAATCTGAGTCGGGCATGGGGTGGACACAGGTACGGGTCCATATGTGACCTTAGTTTCATAGTTCTGAAATTGGACACAAGTGATGTAGGTTTCGGAGGTATGCAAGTGCAAAACATAGAATTTCATATTTTTTTTAATATTGTATAGTATAGAAAAAATAGTCTATGACCACCAGGTCAATCTATATGTGATGTTTATGATATAAAGTCAAGAAGATATTTATAAAACAAGTTGTCTACAGGCCCTAGTCCCTACACATTTTGGACTCAACTATAGGAGGGTGTAATCATGGATCCGATTCAGATCCAATACCACAACAATGTCATGTCATGTCTAATACGGGCTATAATGGAAAAACTCAAGAAGATTGTTAGTCTGTCGCACTACAATTGTTCTCAAGGCATTATTCCCATATTGTTCCTGCGTTGTTGTCTTGATGCTTATATTATTTGGGACCTAAAAGTATGCATTTCTTGGATGGAACCCCCTCTAAATACCTAATGAGGCCTCATATATTGTGCTAATCACAAAACCCGGATCCTTGATTCTTATCTTATAAATTATTTGAAGTAATTGTGCTCTGGATTAGCTTCCTGGTAGACTCAAACTGACAAAATTCAATTTTGAAGATGTGTATCTTGAAAGAAACATTATGGTTCTAATTGTTGTAGGGTGTTGTTTAACAGTCTGGCTCAAAATTAAAGTACCTGTAGATACAGTGTAAAATGGTGATGACAAGGGTAATACCTCAGATTCTCAGAATATCTTATATTATATATAATAAGATGCTACAATTGAGGAGTTCTTTTGAGGCTTTAAATAAGCTAACAGCAGTCTGGCTACACGATTTAACACCTCCAATTCGACTAGAGCCTCTGTCTGGAATGTAAATTATATCAATCTAATGCTAACTAGCCCTTAGAGAAGTTAATTTACTTTATTTTATATGAAGCTGAATTATTGAAATTTGCTGGATTATTCTGATTGCAATGTGTACGGATCGAAAAGAGTTTGCTAGACAGGAAGAAAAAAGATATACAATGAGTAGAGGAAAAAAATGAAGATGTATGCAGCCAACTAATATACTGGTCTTCTTTTCAATCTTTTATATGTATGTGATAGAGGTGAAGCAGTGGAACTTATTTTTTACTTTTCTGTAGTGATGAACAAGTCTGTGCGGCATCAATGGATGCAATCAAAAGTCTGGCTATTTCTCCAGGAGGCATGGTAAGCATGTGAATTCTACTTATCCTGTCAATTAGGTCATTGTCTTTTACATGCTGAAGTTAGAGGAGGAGATGTTTCTCAACGGTAATAATGACTTGTATTTTTGTGAACATGTAGGATATTGTCTTTCCTTCTGAAACGAATGAAGAAACAGACCTCAAGTGTTTACTGTCAAGAAGTTCCTCCTTGGTATGGTAGTTAATACTTAATATTCACTACCCTAAAATGTCTTGGTACTTGCTCAGTAGGTATACTAGTAATAGACTGGTACAATAGAACTATCAGGTTTCCAACTTATAGATTTATGGTTTTAACGATATCTGCTTTTTGTGTGAGTTGGATAACAATGCAAGTTTTTAACTGTCTTTCCTCACTATTGTATCATGTTTCAGGGAAGAGTCCGTATTTTAGCTTTGATTGTGGAACTGTTCTCTATTTCCAGTTCTGTGGCATCAGTAGTTTACAACTCAAATCTTCTTAGCTTACTGGTGGAAGAAGTTCTTACTGGAAGTGACATGCTCAAGACTTTGAGTGTCTTAGAACTTCTTTATGAGGTTTGGCAATATCTGCTATCCCTTTAGCATATTTCTCATAAGATACTATCAAATTTCTGAGGTCTGAAGTCATCTATTTGGTTAACATATTGTAATTTCTTGGTGTGATATTATGGGCTTAATAATTTTGTTCATGACGAACTAAATACAGGGTATGGTAGAAGCCTCAGGACTCAGAAGTTGTAAGAATTTCTATTGTTTGCTAGCATAAAATTATTTTTGCAAAAATTTTATTTTACCGACAGAGATCTGAAGCTACTAAAGAGCTTTGCTGCTCATATAAGTTATTAAGGCAAAACCTCTAGTCGAGCAAATACACCGAGTAGATGACTACACAAGTTATGACCTGAACCCAAATTTTATTACACAAAAGAGATTTACTATTTCCTGTAAATTTGTTAACACCTAGGAGACTAAATAATCTTAAAATGTAATGGATTGAGTGAGCAACTCTTAAGAGAAAAGTAAAAGCAATTAACTAATTCTGCCTTTACTGCACATGATTATGTACTAGTACTAACCCCACTGCTTTTCTCTGTCATTTTTACTATGCTACCTTTCTTTTGTCTGACACCTTTTTTTTTAATTATGGGGATGATTGATGAAGGCAGCAGAAGTTCCACATGGTACGGAGTTTTTGTCCAATACAATTCTTGAGCTGCTCAGTTCCATCATCAGGTTCGTATATGACAAATGGATCTTCTCAACTATTATTTGTAGATTTGGTAGTATATATGATTCTTGTTACTCTGTATTAATATGCAGCAATCCAATGGCTGACTCAATACTAAGATCTAGATCAATGATGATATGTGGGAGGCTTTTGTCTAAAGAGAACATTTACATGTTCATCGATGAATCCAGTAAGATTTATTTCATTTTACTTGTCTTTATTTATCTCTATCTGTATTAAGTTTGCATATTGTATTATATTTTAAACTCTTTCATCAGTGAAACGTATGTGGTGGATAGTAATGTCTATCTGAACATCGTTTAACAATTTTTGTCTCATTAAATTGTCTAACTAGCACGCACATTAACAAGGCTGGTGTTTGGAGGTTTTTTATAATTTGTTTTGCTGTTCTTGAGACTAAATGACAGTCAACTCTCAGTGAATTTGAGTGCGGACACATTGAAGGTAAAAAAATTTGGTTACTCTAAACTAAATATCTAAGATCGAGACCATGTTAATTGAAAGAATGGCACCTGAGTTGCATATAAATTTTGTTACCGGGTCGCCTTTGGCTTACAAAGCGCATAATAGACTTGTAGGGACATGCAGTCATACGCTGTTTTTGCCAAAAAATAGACTTACGTGTCTTCCTTTTTATTTTTGTTTAAGCTCACTACCATTTACGTGTCTTTCTTATTTCTTCAATTATGGGACATTGTGGTTTAGTGTGTGCGAGAATTAATACTATAAAAATCTCAATGCACATCACTGTTTCAATAATGTTCAAAAATGTTCTTGAGCCTACTGTGAAATAACAATGTTAGTAATCCCTTTTCTTCTTTTGTGTCGATAAGTAGTCCTTTAGCTGTTTTGCTTTGCAAGTTTATTGTCATGCAGCTTTTTGTAGTATAGAATGCTGCCGACATGTGGCTAGTTGGTAATCCAGATCAGTAGATGAAATTCATGGATACCAATTTTTTATTACAAGGGTAAAATACAGTCATTTCTGAGCAGAGGTGATGTTTACTATGTATAAAGGGTGTCTGATGTGATTCTATGAGAGAACTTGGATGAGAAAAGGTAGTCTGTTACGTAGATGATGGGATTAGATAATTTCTATCCCCCATTTATACTGATAAATAACTCAAATAATGATGAAAAAATAGCATTATTATAGACTATAAAAAACACTCATATTCTCGCAGTATATGTATTTATTTACCTAGATACAATACATACATCGTTTCCCGCTTCTAAGATTTATCAACTAATATTTCCATAAGATACTGTTAAGTTTTTGTAAGTATCAACTAAATTTAGGGGACAGAGGCTGCATTCACATCATTGATCAGCATTCGGCGCGTAAAGACATTGTTCTTGATAAATTATCCCTATTGAATATAACTTTAAGTGATCAAAGAAGCTTTTGAACTTGTCAGTTTATTAGTTCTTGATTCAAACTTTTTACTGTCATGCCCTCAGCTGATGGAAGGTCCAAGGTTAGTGTACACTTTATGGTGATTGTTGTCTTTGTAAGTATTGAAAATTAATTTATGCCATATTTGAATGCTGGGATTTCATCTTATCTGAATGTTTGGATTTTTGAAAGAACTTGAATTTGGTTCAACTCGATGTCATTCAAATTTAAGTCCAAGTTTAAGAAATTAATGTGACAACTGGATTCATTCATTTAAGATGATTTTTATGTTTCTAAACACCATTTTACTGAACCTAACAATCACTTGGCTTTAGGTCTTAGAACTGTAACTTCTGCAATTGATGGAAGGTTCAAGGAGGTGGAAAGTCAGGATCCAGATGAATGTGAATGTGCACTCGAAGCATTGGGTAACATAGGGTCATGTAAGTCTGCTTTTGTATATCACTTCTCCATTTTGGGCTAATGGGCTATACAACGTATTAGCTTCACGATTCTGTTGTATAGGCTAACATTTCGCATCTCGACAATTAAATAACCTAATTTGGTCTAAACATGCACCAATTTTTTTTAATGTAATTGCTATGTAAATGCACTTACATGATGAATCCACAACACTTCAAGTTCAAAATGACCAAATAAATACTTCCATTATATCAACCTTCAATTACTGTTTACCAAGTACTATCTATTTTATCCGGACTCGCCTGGGAGTGTCAAGATTGACAATGTTATAATTGGATGTTTTGGCCTAAAAGGCAGTTGTCTAACATGGGTACAGAGGAAAAATTGAAAAGTCGGGATAGCAGATATTAATATTTCAACTTAACAATTTCGAACACTAATTGTCCTATTGTAATTATTTGAGATCAACTCCTACTTTTCATAACCTTTTGTACACCACACTTTTTTCTTTGCCCGACAAGTCTTAGAGACTTCTTCCATAAGTTTACAGTTATGTTAGCTAAGGCGTCTTAACCTTGTACTTTGTCTAGATGACTATGACCTCACATCTTCTGTAATACACTATAATTATTTTTGAAGTTCTGAATATGGCGATGCTATTATTTTACTTATAGCTATTCAAGGAGCTAAAATGTTGCTTTCGAGTTCACCTCCCGCTGCTAGGCATGTCGTGGATGCTTCCTTTGCTTTTCATGGCCGTGGTGGCAAACAGCTAGTAAGTCATTATACTTGCTCATGTTAAGTAGCCTTTCATCCTTTTGTTTGAACAATTCTATAAAGAATTAATACAAAGTTTAATTTAGGTTTGTGATGTAGCCTTGTTTTTTCTTTACAAGTTTTATATGTTATGTTTTGAGATAAAATTCAAATATTATTTCTTTTACATTCTTTACACTCTAATTTCATAGTTTTGACTGATGCATTGCATCAGTCATTGCTGAGAAATTAGGTCAGCATCCGTGGTAATGTACAGTGGTGGACAAAGTTTTATGTTCAAGGAGAAATTTATTAAGATTTGATACCGGAGAATTATAGGGACTTACCAATTTAAATGCAATGGATCATCAAAGATAATTTTTTTTTTTTAACCAGGATGGCGTTAGATAAATAAAATGGATCATCAAAGATGATAATTGTGTAATCAGGATGATATTAGATAATTTTGCCTTGAAATAGGTAACATATTCTGTGATCTGTATTGGTGTTACAATGGAATACACAGGCTGGTCTACATGCTCTTGGAAACATTGCTGGAGAACCTCGACCTGGAGATGACATGATACTCAATAATAATGCTGAAGAAAGCCTTCACCGCTTGATCTATGCAACAGCATCCAAGTCCTCGAAGTTAACACCATCAGTTAGTCTACTATCCTTAACTTTTGCAATCTAGGCTTCCTTTATATTATTGTATTCAAGGATTTGGAAAGAAGTTCATCTTTCCAACCATGGTATGTTTGTTAGAAAATGATTTAGATGAAGCTTTAATCAATGGTAGTTGTCAATGCTTAAACCCAATTCACAAAATGTTTACTGGTGTGTTTTTATATTTAGAATTGTTATCTTCCCTTTCCATATTGTACTCTAATTACTTCAATTTTTTTTCAAAACTACATAAATCGTTCATTACATTTCACAGAATCTATATGTAGTGCTGGAGATTTCTAGAAAATCTTATTGGAGGACCAACATGGATGTTTTAGTGTACCTAAAATGATGAAATGTTATGTTGTTACGACAATATCTATATTTTACCCTTAAAAAAGGTAAACGAACAAAAATGCAACACATTTTTGTTATTGTTAGCTTATAACATAAGCTGTACAATTTTCTTAAAGAACCTAATAGAAGATCCAAGTTTGGTGGTTTTATGTAAACACTTTAAACAGAAACAATCACGATGAAGAGGTAATTGGTCATCTAGGTACAGTTATAGTAGGTTTTTGTCTGGACAGTGAAAGCAAAGGAAGTTGTAGGATCTTATATGTTACGAAACAATGCCGGCTTTAATTCTGTAAGAGTGTACCAATTGTTGTTTGTAAATTTACTCAGCCAATATACTTGCAAATTTATGTTGTATATTGAATGTCTGCCTTCATTCATTCTGAAACTATAACGTACCACTTGTAGTTCTTCTTCACCAAGTATGTATGTTTGTATTTTTTATAATCTACCTATCTACTTTTATATTGCTAAAGCATAAATGTTTAACTGATTGAATCTGCATGTTGCAGGGCCTCTTACTTTCAGTTCTACAACAAGATTCAGAAATTCGTCTAGCGGTAAGAGACATAATTTTGCACGCATTACGGTTACATTTGAGTTGATGTTGTTGATACTTCAATCTTGAAAATCTGGTCTTGAGAATGAGATGCATATTATTGATAAACTTTCATTCTCGATGATCAGATTTCCTCAATAAAAATGCAGGTGAGGTAGCATGTTTTATTTAAGATGTAGTTCACTGTCTTTTCACTTCGATGACAGCTGATATGGTAGTAGGAAATCCATCTTGATAAGGCTGCTACAAAAGGTTTTCTTTACTACCAGTTACGTTCAAGAAGTTGCTCATGTGACTGGGGTAGGCTAAATTTGCAGGCAGTGTGGAGTTACAACAACTCTATATATATCCTGATCTATTTTTCTTAATTGTGTTCATGTAAAGCCGCATATAGTATTAGTTCAGAAGAAATTTGTTATGATACAGTTTTTAGCTATGTAAGTATGACTTATTGAAGAAATTTTATGTATATTTTTAACTTAGATTTTGTTATGCACATTTCACAGGGATATAGATTGATAAAGGGATTAGTGGTTAGACCGTGGTGCCTGATGGAGATCTGCTCCAGACAAGAGATGATAAACATAATAACTGACAGTTATACTGAAACTACTAAGATTGGTAAGAAATGGTGTCACTGATTGTAATACTACACTGCATATTGTTTGCGTGTTTTAGGATTATTTA
>PHNY01295639.1:908-17779 GCA_003724115.2 Anethum foeniculum | reverse complement strand
GTTTAAAACGTAGTTTAATTTAGTTTATAAAAATTATGTGAATGTTTGTTTGGAAATAAAAGGATTTTTGGTTGTTTTGGTTGAGTTGTGATGTTTTTGGCTAGTCGATAATACGAACGGGCCATGCCCGATTTTCGTTAGAATTTTGTAAATAAAATAAAATGGTTTCAATTTTTAATTGTTACCTTTTCTAGTTTAATTATATTTTCTAATTTTAATTAGTTTCCATTTTCTTAGTCATTTTTTAGGAAATTTATCTTTTAGATTTTTGAATTTTCTAATTTGTTAAAATTAATTATTAAGGATTAATTGCGAAAAATAATAGTCTCTGCGGAACGATATCTAAAATATTAAAACGATTGATTGTACGCTTGTAATTTTATTTACTCACTTTCCGAACACATCAGATCTTATTTATGACTATCTTATTTGTAATGGCCCTTGTCCATTATATGCAAATTGGATATGTGATGTTTCAAACGAAAATCATAGGATAGATCATGAACGGGCTGAAAATATGGATTTTGAAGATACTCTCGACTTCGGAGATAATTTGGACGAGATGTTTCATGGTACCAATGGTACTAATGGGCTGAACGATGCTGCCAAAAAATTTTATGGCCATCTTGAAGAGGGAAAGCAGCCTTTATATCTGGGCTGCAAAAAATATTCCCGCTTAAGTTTTATTATTAGGCTTTATTCTTTAAAGTGTGTTCATGGGATTTCGGAGTCGGGGTTTGAGGATATATTAGAGCTGATAAAATATGCTTTTCCTGAGGCACACATTCCTTTGTCTATCAATGTGGCAAAGAATGTAATTAAAGATTTAGGGCTCGATTATCAAATGATACACGCCTGTCCCAATAATGGTATGTTATTTTGCGTCGAAAATGAAAATAAACAAGATTGCAAAACTTGCGGTGCTTCAAGGTGGGTTGTAGTGGAGAAAAAAGGTGGTGGGGAGAATAATCCATAGAAGTTGATTCACAAGGTCCCGGCAAATGTGATGCGCTATTTTCCACTAAAACAAAGGCTGTCGCGCATGTTTATGTGCAAAGAGTTCTCAGAACTGATGTTATGACATGCAAAAGGTCAAAAAAAGGACGGTAAACTTCGATATCCCGTAGATGCTGTGGCATGAAAGGCACTAGACGCTAGATATCCGTAATTTTCATCCGAAAATAGAAACATCAGGTTAAGCCTAGCCGCTGATGGTTTCAATCCCTTTCGTACAATGAACACAGGTCATAGTACTTGGCCAATCATTTTGGTGAACTACAACCTTTCCCCCTGGCTGTGTATGAAACAAGAGAATCTAATTCTCTCGACTCTTATATCTGGTCCAGAGTCCCCAAAGAATAACATAGATGTCTTCATGCAACCTTTAATTGCTGAACTGAATGAGTTATGGGATGTAGGCGTTGAGACTTATTATGCTCTTATTGACCATACTTTCACCTTGCGCGCAAGTTTGTTGTGGACAATCAGCGATTTTCCGGGACTAGCAATGTCATCTGGATGAAGCACGAAAGGCAGACTAGCTTGTCCCGTTTGTAATTATGAGACATCATCTATGTACTTAAAACATAGTAAGAAAATGTGTTACATGGACCATAGGAGATTTCTCGATCCCGAACACCCGTGGAGGCTTGATAAAAGAAAGTTTAATGGTCAAATTGAAATGAGAGGTTGTCCAGAGATTCTAACTGGAACAAACACTAAAGAGTTGTTGGCTGGATTTGTAAATCATTTTGGGGGGAAGAAACCAGAGAAGAAAAGAAAGCACCAAAAAATAAAATGAAGACTGATTCTCCTTTCAAAAGAAATCAATATTCCTCAATCTTCCTTATCGGAAGCACAATGTTTCTCGACATAACCTTGATGTTATGCATATCGAGAAGAACTTTTTTGACAAAATACTTGGCACATTGCTCAATATTGTTGGAAAGACGAAGGACCATATCGAAGCTCGTCTAGATTTACAATAAACTTGGCATCAGGAAGGTCCTCCATCTTGTTCTATCAAGTGACGGGAAACACCTTGAAATAAGGGCTGCAATATTCGATATATGACAAATGAAGAGAAATATTTATTCTGATCTGTCCTAAAGAATGCTAAATTGTCATATGGAAGTGCGTCTAATATTAATCGATTTATGCACATGAAGGAGAGAAAGGTATTGGCGTACAAGAGTCATGATGCTCACTTGTCTTGCACTACTTATTATAATTTGCAGTAAAAAGATCATTGAAACCGGAGGTTGCAGTCCCATTTATTAGATAAGGGGCCTTCTTAAGAGGCATTTGGAGCAAAGTCATCGATTTAAGTGATCTTAAGGGGCTGCAACAAGAAATTGTTAAAATTATTTGTCAATTTGAGACTATATTTGTACAGACATTTTTTGATGTGATGGTCCACCTTTTGATTCACTTGTGCCAAGAAATTGAATATGGTGGACCTGCACATGTTCGAAGCATGTAGCCAATTGAACGCTATTTAAACAAATTAAAATCTTTTGTGCAAAATAGATGCAAACCAGAGGGATATATAGCTGAGGGTTACCTGACCGAAGAATGATTGATATTTTGTTCAAGATTCTTGGGTGGCCAAGGAGGATAAAAAATTACCAAGGCTGGAAAATTTAAAAGTTGTCCAGAAAAATTAGAATTTCCTATAGGTTCATACAGGAATAAAGATGGAAAGGCTATTAATTTAAATGAAATTGAATGGATGGCTATTCATCGATATATTCTGTTCAACTGCGGGAATAAAGAAATAGAGAATTTAATTAAGTAAGATTCTAACTTCTAATTTTGTTTAAGTGTTATAGAAATAGCATATATTTTTTCTTGATTTTTAACTAGGTAATTTTTGTAGGGAGCATAGAATCTTAATAGATGGACATGCCAAGTCAAAAAGATACAAACGTGAGAGAGAACATTCTGATAATTCTTGGAAGTGGATGAAGGTTGAGGTCGGCAAAAAAGAGAATATTTCAAAAGAGTTATAAGTGCTTGCAATGGGCCCTAACCGATCAGCTAAGAAGTATAGCGGATATGTACTTAATGGATACCGATTCCATACAAAGTACCGAGATGCTAAATGTACAAACCAAAATAGTGGGGTATTTCTAACTGCATTGACTACTAGTTTCGCTAGTTCGAAAGATGAAAACCCACTGGTCAGCGATGTCAACTACTATGGAGCAACTGAAGAGATTTTTGAAGTTGATTATTGGGGAGAATTTTCTGTAGTACTATTTAAGTGTTGTTGGTATAAGGAAGAAAAATATCTATATGGGTTAACTCGAGTGAATTTTAACAAATTATGCCAGAAATCTGATTTATATGTGCTAGCTTCACAAGTGCAGCAAGTCTTTTACGTAGAGGATCCTACTGAAAAGATGATGTATAACGTTATCAAGAAATTACCAAGGGATTGGCGCGATGTCGAAGCTGAAAGTGTAAATGAAGAAGCTGATGATCGAGTTATACATGATTTCCACAGTGGTGCTCATTTAGAAAAAGACAGGGATATTAATTGGTGTAGAGATGATGTCCCAACACGACAAGTCCCAATCAAGCCTAGAGCAGACGAAGAAACTACTTAAATTGATTATTTGAATTATGTAGTTAAGATTAATAGCCTAGTTCTCATGTATTAACTGTTAATTAAGTGACTTGTTTTTAATGTCTGGTTCCCTTATTTGTAGTTATGTACTATTTTTATTGTTAATTATGTGATCACTTCTTTACTTAGTGTTTCTCCAGTTTTTTATGTATTATTCGTTAATTTACTTGTTTTTAATGTGTTGCTCCATTATTTTTGTGATTGCTTCTTAATTTAGTGTTTCTTTAATTTATTGACTTGCATACTGCTCTTTTAGTTATAATGTACTGATGTTTATTTAAGTGCTGTTTATTTTTTAAGTGATGTTTATTTAAGTACCATGTCACCAATTGTTGGGGTGTCCAGCATCTCCCTATATCGAAACATGGCGCTGGCTGCTACACTATAAAGGTTATAGTTGTGCCTTCTCCACAAGTAGTTGCTTTTGGCGTAGTGGTAAGCGCTTGATCCTAACAAGTGGTATCAGAGCAGGTCACGGGTTCGATTCCCACTGTCGTGCATATTTATGATATTTATGCCAAAGGCATGCTGTGCAGCCATTGTCTCCTAACAGGGACTTGTTAGTACTGGCAGATGCTGGGGGGGGTGGATTGTTGGGGTGTCCAGCATCTCCCTATATCGAAACGTGGCGCTGGCTGCTACACTATAAAGGTTATAGTTGCGCCTTCTCCACAAGTAGCTGCTTTTAACGTAGTGGTAAGCGCTTGATCCTAACACTAATTATTTTTATTTTGAGGCTTTCATGTGTCTAATGCAACTTTCTCTATTTTTTGTAGGATGACATTCATAAATCTAAGGTTCCACCACCAGGGTGAGTTTCAGACTACAAGATATGCGGGTGGTAAAGAACTGGTTACATAAGATGTTGAGCTAGATCAGTTTTCATACCCTGTATTTATGGAGTATGTTAAGGATGACCTTGAATATTCAGAAATTGGAGGGATTTATGTGAGAAAAGGTAATAAGCAAGGGGGATGGAAGTTGGTGGCCAATGATACGGAGTTGTGTTCATTAACTGCAGGAGTTAAAGACGATGAACACGTTGATTTTTATCTTGATAATGTCATTGATAACAGTATCGAACCAATCAAGCAAATGCAGCCGCATGTAACCATACGGCCAAGAAAGGACATATTTGCAGGTAGCATAGTATTTTCATTTTCTAAATATTATGTGATTGTATATGTAGCAGGGGAATTAGGAATAAGCTGGTCTCTGAACTGTCTTAACTATGAAAATGGCTTAATAATTGATGAAAGTATTAAATATAATTAAAAATATGTGTTTGATTGTGATGGAACTGGAGTCGGGAAACAAATTTGCATAAGAAACTACAGCCACAGCTCACAGAGACACTTATTTGTTTATATGTTTCTGTTGCTTTGCTTTTTACTTATATGCATAACATATTGCAATTTGCATTGGCAGTGTTTGTTACTAGGTGTGACACTATAAAATAGAAATAAAGTACATATTTAACTACATCTTTCTTGTTACCTTTATTTGTACAATTCTAACTTGACTAGATAGACAATGTAGTTGCAGACTCTCAAATGAAGATAATATCTGAATACCCGGTTCGAGATAAAATGAAGGAAGTCATATGATATAATTACAAATAGAATAAGATATGAAGAAATTACCTGGTTCCAGATAAACTATATATGTCAGTGGACTTGCATTCAAAATGAACAATTGTACTAATTGCAGATACTTGGTGATATGTATATTGTAGATTTATTTTTTCATAATTATTTTTTTGCATATCTTTGTAGCTAAAAAGTAAGTCAAACGGAAGTTTGTAATCATTTATCAACTACAACAACAATAAATGAACAAAAAGGCAAACCAAGTTGATAAGGTTGGAAACAGAAACACTCAGAGGTGTCACCTGGAGGATACTTGGAAGTCACCAAGGCTTACTAGGATGCGAGAAATCACTAACAACAATGTTTCTGAAACGCCTCCAAGCACTAGGAGGAAGTTGGATTTACAAGATCCTCCTCATGAAGATGAACACATGGGAGAAAATGAACTGGAGGTTAGCTGGAAAGTAATTAGATGATCTAAAAATTAATTTAGCAATTATATTATATATATTAACATGACTTTATGTGGAATTGCAGGAGCTCAATCTACCCCCTCCGCCGCCTCTAACAGATTATGAAAGACAGAGAGCTGTTGGAGTAAAGAGGAACAACAAAATCTTTTTTGCCCTCAATCTACACTCTCTGCTGAAGTAAGAAATTCATTCTCGAAAGATAAATCCAAACATAAGGAGCATGTGCAAGAGGGCAACGATGAGGAATATGATCCAACTGTAGATATTGAGCTTGGTAGTAAGGATGGTGGATCAGGAACTCAAGCGCAGGTGCATCATGAATACTCATATATATAGTTTATTTAATAAATTCAATATCTCATATTATTTGTTATGGTTCTATATGTACATTTCTACCTAATATAATGTATATTTCAGAAGGACAAAGTTGAGAAGACCAAGGTGCTTATTGGACGTGGACCAACAACAAGCTCACGAGCCAATACTGTTACATCAAAAAAGCAAGCAAGTGAGGATGCAACTCACAAGGAACAACAATCATTATTGCATCTGGAACCCGCAGAACCTCTCATTCCGCTACCAACGCCAACTGAAGCAAACGGTTAAATGGAGGCTTTTTGGGCTATGCAAAAGCACCAAAAGGAACAAGCTGTCGCAAAGGCTTCTGCAACTACAAATGCAGCTACACAGGCTGCTGCAGAAATTGTAGTTGAGGAAAATGTTTATCTTGATATTGAAGAAGAGGAGGAAGCCGGTATGTTCTATCCTTCATTGATTTTATTAGGATTTGCTGAGTTTTGTTATTATGGGTTTTTCTTGGATGTGTTTTACTGTTTTTATGTGTTCGTGATAGTTTGATTTTATTTGTGTAATCTATGTAATAATGGGTGAAATGAATTTTCGTAATCTGGTTTGAATTTAGGAAATTCTGTTTTTGATGTACTTAGAGGTTTAGATTGCATATAAATTGGATTAAATGAGTTGTGTTTTTACAAGATATTTATGGATATGTTTGGTTTGGAATACTAATTTAATAGCGACGTCTTCTTGAGTACTACTAATCCAATAGAAATTAAGGGGACTTGATATAAACTATAGGGAAAAATGTAGTGTAATTCTAAATGAATATATTTATGAGCATAAAGGAGTGAAATAATTATCAGATCCTGTAATACTTGATTTAATTTGTGAAATTTTATTAATTTTTCCTACTTTAGGGTTTGATTTTGCTGCAAAATTTTTTGTGAAATTTTAGATAAATATAATTTTGGACAAGTAATATTTACACATAAATATATGTAGTTGAAGTTCCTAAAAGGCTGAGAGGACATACGAGGATGGATAGAGTTCACACCAGAAATATGGACCACAGAGTTGTCCTTCAGATGAATGGACGATTCCAACCTGTTTCGAACGATGACAAAATAAGTCCAGAACTTAGTAACTTCTTGGGGACACTAGCGAATAGATGTATGTCATTTACTTATGTTTCTTGGCGTGACGTTCCAAAAACTTTGAAGAAGACAATGTGGAATTATGTTAGGGTATCGCACACATTGTTTAATTATTCTGATTTATTTTTCTACAACTTTATCTTTTATTTTCTTTACTTATATGTTTTTTCTTTTTTTGAATATTTTTCAGCAAAGGTATATTATACCTGATGAATGTGAATCATGGGTGTTAAAAACCATCCAGTCATCTTGGAAGACACGTAAGAGCCGAATTAAGAAGAAACATTACAAAGCATTTCAAACTGATGAAGAATGGCTGGAAAAGAGGCCAGATGATATTCCGCTTGAGAGTTTTAAGATGTTGCTAAAGTATTAGGATGATGAAAGCATTAAGATTTTCTTACTTTAAATATGCACTTTTAAATATATTTGTTACATTTATATTCAGTTTGAGTGACATTAAAGTTTGCTCTACTTCACATTTTTATAGAAAAGAGCAGCGACAAATACAAGAAGTCGCGCTGAGTATACAGACACACACTGCTGGTCCAAAGACTTTCACGCAAATTCGAAACAAGATGGTATGTCAAGTACTACATTCATTTATTGTAAAATGTTTGTAAAAAAGGCATACTATGGTCACACCTCCGACCATAAATGTGTAATAGCTTGGTTAGTGATTCCTTTGAGGCATATTATAAAAGAAACATACAGCAATTCCTTTGAGGTTTATACAGTTTGGTTAGTGATTTTGTTTTAAAAATTATCAAGTCCTATTATTTAAGTTAGTACAATAACTATCATGTGAATTTAGGGTCATTATGCATAAATTGAGATTTCAAGAGATTTTTGTTTAGAAAAAACACTACACATTATCCAAAGTGGGAATGTAGGCACTCTGTGGTTTAAATGTATTGCTAAATTTCTTAGAATTACTTTGCTAAATTTCACATGGCTGACTTCTTCATTTTCTCTAGAAAAAGAAGAGAACTGATCAGTGTGCACCACCGGATGCAGAGGTTCTTGTTGAGACTCGTGAGCGTACCGATGGCAGCGAGTATACAACCAATACTGAAGTAATAAAAAACAAGATTGTAAGAATTTTTATTTCACAATGAAATGTGTATCTGATAAATGTGTTATTTTAATTTGTGCAATTCATATTTAGTTTTATATGTTTGTTTATGTATTCTGTAGGAAAAGATCAAAGAAAAAATCACTACAAGTGAAGATGCTAGTGAGGAACTACTTTCCGATAGAAAGAAACATGGACCATCTTGGCTTCATGACAGATGTCCTAATGTTGTAAAAGTTTGCAGTGTTGGTCCGACAAACACATATGTGCAAGAGATGGCGGGTAAGATAAAGCAAAGTCTGGTGAATGAAGTTGAGGCGTTGATGACAAAGAAAGTTCAAGAAGAAGTGGACACGCAAGTGAACAAGAAGGTCCAGGAAAACTTGGCGTGGGTACTTAAAAAAAATAGCTGACTCAAATCCAAGCATCACAATTAGTCTTGGAGATTTCTGTGCAGCCAGTGACGATGACAACTTTACACCCATTACCAGAGGCACTAGCTTTTAGTTTTTAGATCTGTATCTTTTTACATATCTTGTTTTTGCGTACTAGTATCAAGTCATGTTATCATACTAGATTATGGACCATCTTAGCTTCATAGCAGATGTCATGTTGCTTTTCTTATATTTATCGTACTAGATTATGTTCTGCAATACTAGAGGTAGATTATGATACTTGATGGGAAGTTTGGTGGTGGATTGTGTTAACTAATGTGAAGTTTGGTGGTGGTTTGTGATAACTGATGTGAAGTTAATTTGATGGTTGGTTTGAATTATTTATTTTGGTGATATGTATGACAAAAATAAATAATGGGAATGTTCAATTTACAACCAAAATCTGTCAATTTTTTTTTCCCAGATAGTGTTACATTAGCTCGTTCAGTGTTACAAATAAATTGGTAAAATAGAATATAAATAGTTCTAAAAATGTTACATTAGGAAAAAAAATGTTACATTCGGGAAAAAAATGTTATAGCTCTAGAAGTGGGCCCCACTGTGAGGACCATTTTGATTTTGCAAATTCTTATGGCAAAGTTAACATTGGTATTGTGATACTACAGATATAGCTTGATGTTACCTTTGAAGTGTATTGTAACATAAAATGTAATGTTGCATCAGGGTGAAAAGAATGTTACCCTAGGGTCCAAAGGTAACATGAAAAAAAGCAACATCAGTTTATGTTACCTTAGGGATTTGTTTAGCTATGGTAACATTTTCTTGGCTTACTACAACATTTTTTTGCTGTTACTATAGGTCATCTATGGCATAATGAACGGTTCTTGTATTGTTATGAGTTAACTTTGACAGACATATGTAGAAAACCTAAAGCGGAAGAAATCACAAGTAAAAAGAAAAAGATTAAGACTTACATAAATCTCATGACTTTAGTGTGTCAAAGCATTAAGCATATCACTATTTTAGTTAAATTATATATTCATAAACTTATGAGACATCATATTTTTTACAGCAACATCTATTGAAATACCAGTTATCATAGCAAGGCACACATTTGATAGAAACACCAATTATCACAGCAAGGCAAACATCTGAAAAGGCCAAACGATGCTCAACCCCGTCACGGAACAAACCACTGATTGAAGTTAGCGCATTTGTTGTGATAACTGTGACCATCAATAGTATAGGTATCTTTAAGGATGATGTTCAACTGTCAATCTATAAATTTCCACCACAGGTTTAGGGTGCACAAACTATAAGCTTTCTAACAAAATCCTAAAATCAAAATCCAGTTAACTTCAAAAAGTTGTATCTCTGGTAAATATGTGTAGGTGTTCTATTCCTCAACGAAGAAGTAGAGGCCTACTGTGAGAATCTTGAGTTCTGCTACACATAAAGACAGACGTGAGCCATCTTGCCCTGTACTTGAGATGATCACCACAAGAAACTAGGCATAGAAGGTTCAAGGTTGGTCAAGATTTATCCGGTCTACATAAACGATTCTATATCGTCCTAACTAAGCATAAAAGGTTCAAGGTTGGTCGAGATTTATCCGGCCTACATAAGCGATTCTATATCCACCTTAGCCCTAACAACATCTTGTTGGATTTGACGGGATCCGATCCGTTATTTGTGGCCCATCAAGTATTATTATTAATTATCTAAATAAAACTTGGGCCTAATAAATAATTAAATATATAATAGTAGTTAATATATATTTAATTAATTTATCCAATATATATTTATTTAGATATATGTAATGAATTAGGTACCCAAGCCCATAAATTTGATGGACTGTTATGAGTTTAGTCCATTAGGGTTGGTCTTATTATTCCCTCTATATAATGAATCTAATGTAAGAGATTAAAAGTGACGCATCTTATAATATTCAGAAAATACACGCACCCGATCCTTACGTATAAAGGAGAATAGTGAAGATCAAATCCCTTAAATATTCACGCTCTTTGCTCTCTCTATCTCTCTCTCTCAAGATCATCAATGGCCTTTTTTAATTTAGGTACACTTCCGCTATTATCCTATACTCATAGTTTTGATCGGGAGATACATTTATATGTGTTAGGCCATATTTATATACATGATTTATTCAAACACATCTCTACCAGAGTACTTGGTACTCGTCCCATAATCAATTTCTACCAGACTGGAAACGAGATTCTCTGACGTTTCGTGTGTTCTCAAGTACCCTGTAGTAACACTAGACACCAATTTCCACCAGACTGGAGGATATAATAAGGACATGATTTTATTAAGCCTATACCAACTAGTTAAACAAACAATGGAACTCTGATGCTTTTATGTCAAAATTAAACATCATCATTACACCATTTACACCATGATCTTGAACTTATTTATTTAAACATAATTAGCACAAATTACTTTCAATACAGAAGAATAATTAGCAAAACTTATAAGATTAAGCATCAAATAAAATAATAATCGAACGAGTTTTATTTAACATAACAATAACCAACAATACTCTTATTAAAAAATTTGTTCATCCAAATTCCATAAGGAGTTTCTATAAGGAAGAAGGGCAAAGGAATGTTAAAAACAAAAGATAAAATGAGATATATTATAATATGGTTGATGAGAACAAGAAGTAAGGTCTGCAAGTAACATTCCATTTTGTGGAAGAACTCCGAAAGACTGAGATGTCTTTTTTCGCTGCCAAATTTGGTATTCTTGAAGGTGCATACAACATAAAAATTGGGAAGAAAACACGAAAGAATATAATGAATGTATTTGGAGATGTCTTGAAATCAAGGGAGGATGAGGAGGAAAATGATGATAACGAAGAGGAGGAGGAAGGTGATGATGAATAGGAGGATGAGGAAGGTTATGATAATGGAGAGGAGGAGGAGGGGGAGGCAATGAAAGTGGAGGAATATGAGACAAGGGAGGACGAGACAGCGGATGAGGAAGTGCAGGAGGATAAAATGGTGGAGGACGGAAAAATGACAAGGGAGGACGAGACCGCGGAGGAGGAGGAAGTTCAAGAGGATAAAATGATAGAGAACGAAAAAATGTGACAAAGACGGACATTCAAAACATATGGAACCAGTTAGTTCACATTATAGAAGCGGTCTGTTCATTTGAAAGCCCCTCACTAATAAAGATGCTCTATCCAAGAAGAGGTAGAAGGCTCACAATCTTAAAAAACGCAAATCGTTGTGTAATAGATGAACAGTCCGCCTACTCCCCGATTTGAAAAGCCAAAAAAGAAGACCAAGAATCTAGAAAATGAAAATGAGGTAGTATCCCTTATTTTAATTTCTTTAAAAGAGACTGAATTCACAATTGATTTGGAAAAAGTTTAGTTATTTGATAAAATTTTTGGTCAAGTTTTACTTAAAATATATATATAAGAAATTTTGAGAAAATGTGAGAATTAAATTCACTAAAGTTCTTAAAATGATTTACGTGCTTTCATGATATAAATATTGTACATAAAATATTACTGACTATTTTTGTTACCGTTGCTTTTGCAAAAAAGAGCTTTTCCGAACTCAAGTTCCTGTAATCTTATTTACCAACAACTATGTCTGACAAAAGACTAAATGAATTTGTTTTAATGGCAATCGAAAGTGATCTTTTGGATGAAGTTCACATCGAAAGTGTTGATGATGATGAAAAAAAATATTCATTTCATCAATGCTGTAAATTTTGGAACTTTAAAAATAATGAAACTTGAAATAATAATAATAATAATAATATTGAGTTGCACCTTAAAATCAGAAAAAGTGAACATAAGGAGTACAAGATTTGAATTTGAAAAATGAAGATACAAAATGCAAGTTCTAATTTACTAATTGTCTAAAGTTGTTATCTAAATACTCAAATAAGCTGTTGCTATAGTAATTAGTAAATATAATGAAGAAGCTGTTGCAGAAGTGTGGAGTGCAGGAGACCTGTTTTAGCAATATTAAAGCACTGCATAATCTTTATCACATGTAAGTGTGGCTCTTTGCTTGCATTGCATCCTTTTAAACTTATCCTAATAAAATAGAATAAAGAAGTATCTATATTAAACAAACTAGCAGGAAACTCTATAATTTGCAGATATAAGAAAAACACATAATAAATGTTAGATATAAATGTAAACTTAACAGAACACATGCTTAATTTACAAACATACAGAAAACATATAACAAATTAAAACTAATTTTTAACAATTTTAACTAAAAAAACAGAGTTGGGGATACTTTTTCCTCTGACAATGGGCAACTATGTTATCCTTCCTTCTAATGCCTGACATTATATTGTGTGTAATCTTCAACTAAATAAAGTTACTTCTGTGTGTTTTACTTGTTAGCACTTGGGCTTCTTGAAGACAATGGTGGAGCCCCATGTTTTTGTACCCCTACCACCAATTACATCCAAATAAACCCTAACATAACTAATTTAAGCTGATATACTGAGGTAGCAACAGTTGTATATGGAACGCAGCAAGACAATGTGCCAAAATGACTTCATTTCTTCTAATTATTGCTTTGGCAGCTATGTTTAATTGGCAGTTAACACAAGTTGATGTGACTAATGTGTTTCTGCATGGCACATTACATGAAGAGGTTTATATGGATTGTCCACCTGGATATCATATCCCCGAGTACATTTAGAAGTTGTATCCTAATCAAAAGCTGGTGTGCAAATTATAGCTTTCTTTTGGTTTTATTCAAACTCATGGTGATCCTGGTATGTTTGTCTACGCAAAGGATAGGTCTTTAATTTACATGTTGATTTATGTAGACGACATGGTAATGACTGTTAATAACTCACAATTGATGTCTCATGTTACTGACTTTCTTAGTACACATTTCAAAATCAAAGATCTTGGATCCTTGTACTATTTTTTGGGGTTATTGAATACTCGTAATACCACTAGGATCTTCAGTCGTTCCTATGGAGCAACATCATGAGTTTCTTCAAGAATTTGATAGTCCTATACTTCAAGATATGTTCTCGTATAGACGTTTGATTGGGCATCTTATTTACCTTACTATCTCATGCCCGGATCTCTCTTATCCTGTTCACGTTCTTGCTCAATATATGCATTCTCCTCGTGTTGTTCATTGGCATGCTGCTTTAAAATTGGTTCGTTATTGGACTCACACTTCGCATCAAGGTTCGTTTTATGCCCCTCATGCTAATCATGTTCTAGTTGTATTTTGTGATGCTGTTTGGGGTGGGTGTAAGCTTAATCGCCAGTCCTTGACTGGTTTTCGTATCAATTTGGGTGGAACACTGATTGCTTGGAAATGTAAGAAACAACAGGTTGTTTCTCGATCTTCAGGCTGAGTATCAAAGTCTGGTGGACACGTGTTGTGAGATAACTTGGCTTGTCACGTTAACGGAACTTTTATGTTTCTAATCTTTTTTCTGTTCCTCTTTTATGTGACAACCAATCTGCGTTGTATATTGCTTCCAATCCCGTGTTTCATGAGCGCTCCAAGCATATTGAAATTGATTATCACTTGGTGTTTCAAAAGCTTAAATTTGATCTTATATCTCCTCATCATATTTTCACTGATGAGCAGCCAACAGATCTTTTCAGTAAGGCGCTCTCTTCTGCTTGTTTTATTTCTCTCCAAATTAGAAATCTGCAATTCTCTTCCCTCTCCTGACTTGAGGGAGGCTCTTGTCACGTGTGCTGCTGACTAGACTACAGCCGGCAACAACAAGTGACAAATTGTTATGAAAGAATCTCTCTCTAGATATGTATTACTAATATAAATTTTTTATTTCTTGTAAAAGTAATCGTACAAACTTTTATCTAAATATATTTCTCTATCTGTCTTTCATTAATGAGCTCAGAGAGCAATGTAAAGGATATTATTTTGATTTCAATATAGGTCGTGGATGTAAAGGATATTATTTTGATTTCAATATAGATCGTGAATGTAACAAACCCCTCTTGAACATCCTCTTTGTTTTGGATGAAACAGTAGTATGGTAACATTTTGGGGCTTGGGGGAAAATAGAACAAAATGTAGGCAAAAAAAAAACTCTTGATTTAAAGGTATTTTCACGTGTTCGGAACAAAAACATTACTGACTTAATTATTGACCTCCCCGTGACCACAGCCCTTCCTCTACATAAAAGTTCCTTTTAGCCTCATCTCACATACTTCATAACGAGTTGTCTGTATTGTAATATCTTCATTATATCTGTTTGGCTTACCAAATATTTATATAATGACAATCACATCATGTCTTCAACTTTCGTCGACAAAATTGATGTTATACTAATATTAGTACATCCTCTTTGTTTTTGAAACAGTAGTATGGTAACATTATGTGGCTTGGGAGGAAATAGAACAAAACGTCGGCAAAAAAAGTCTTGACATACCAACGTTAAAACAAGTGCACTACACACAATGCTGCGAAACTGAAAAAGTCAGAATTGCCAAAGCTACGAAGTTAGCAGCACACAAGCATAATTGCACACTGCTAGGAAACTAGAAAGTCCGATTTGCCAGCTACAAGTCGGCAGTACATGAACTGCTAACTACTAGGTGGCCAAAAAATCGGCATTTACTATATGTGCACACTAAAACAAGTCATGGTACTAGCCCGAGAAGCCATAGTCACTTGCTACTATAAAACGATAACTATATTATCAGCAGCATCAGAAAACTTCAACAGAAGAACATAGAGCAGCAAACATTCTTGTGCAACTTCGGAAGTTCAGGCACAGGTGGCCGTCCAACACCAGTAACACCTCCATGGGAGGAAGATGTCTCTGACATGTCATCAAACTTCATAAAGAGCGAGACTTTGCTAGCCGCCAGGTGAGCATAGCGGACAGGTGCAACTGCAGACAAGCATAAAGGGAAAAAAACGACAATGTCAGAAGAATAGTTGAACCGTATACAGAGATCTATTTTTGATTGCAACAGTTGGCACAAGACCAAGGACAACAAACAACAATTACCTATTGATATCGCACTGTTGCTTCTTTGGTAACTGCATCATCAACATACAAAAGAAGATATTAGCAACATACAGTACTGTCTTAAGACTCATTATAAAGTGTAGTGAAGGACCAGCTTACACATAGGACAATGAATGGACAAGTTCCTGAAGATCATCAGCTGAAAAACCAACCTCATCGAACAGAACATGGTAATGAGTTGGCCTTGTTGTCCCCTTGACAAATTAATCAATGAATTAGTTTCGGAAAAGAAAATCGGAACTTAGGAAAACAAAAAAAACTGCAAAAAATGGAACTGCACAGCACGACCAGATAAAGGAAATATATTATATAGGTTTCTGGACATGTAGGCAGATATCGATATTCAGTTAGTATAGCAGTGGACTTAAATGATTAAAGTTTCAATTGAGATGACAAAATTTGAATAAATATACCCGTCCACAGGTGCTAACAAAAACTTCACCCAATTTTGTCTGCAATAATTTCCTCTTCGCAGAATACAAATGATATAGAGAATGAGCATTACTTTCGTAAAGTCTGCCGGTCTAAATTATTCGATATTGCATTTAGCTTTTCCAGCTTAATAAAAATATTTGAACAGTCAATCAAACACGAGTAGCATTTTTCATAGTTACTTAGGAGAGTATAGTAGACGAAAAATATTCAGGTTTGACAAAATTTTAACAATATCAGTTGCACATTATTCAGGTTAGTATAAAAACGGACAAAAACGCACTTATATATGTAGTAAAGTTGATTGCATTTTTGGGGTTATATCCACATCGGTTGGTGAGGCGATGTGGCTGTTGAAGGGGCTTGGTTACTTAATATGGTTCACAAACCTTGTTTTGTGGTTCATAAACTACGCATAAACAAAAATATTATTTCTGGTTTTCAGCATATATTGTGGGAAGTGGCTGCATGCCTTGCGAAAACACGAGGGTCAAGCTAGCTTTCGTATTTGAGAGCGGCTACTAACATTTATTACCCTCACATATACACTATAGAAGCTAGCTATTGCCATCAACACAGGCTACAAAACTTATAAATGCACCAAATGCTAGACGCCAGTGATATTGGAATGAAAAAACTACTACAACTGCTCCCTCCGTCCCAGCCATTTGTTTACATATGGTTTGGGCACGGAGGTTAAGAAGTATGTATAAAGTAGTAGAAAAGAGAAAGAAAAGTGGGTGAAGTGGTGGGGCCCATTGATTTTTAATGTATAAAAGTGAGATAGTTA
>PHNY01295629.1:13470-30598 GCA_003724115.2 Anethum foeniculum | reverse complement strand
TGATATAAATTAAACAAAATAATTGTAAAATTAAAAATAAATAGTAAAGAAATTTCTTAAAATCTGAATATATTATCATAAATACTAGAATTCATAACCTTTCATTTGATTATACTAACAGTCAAGAAAAATGTGTGGAACTCAATAAAAGATAAAGTTTACTTCTCAAAAAGATATTAGAGGTATCTATTTGATATTTTTTATGACTTTAATGATTCAAATGAGACCAAAAATTTTCGAGTGATCCACTTGATACTTTCTAGTGTAAAAAGTGACCAAGTTGATAATTAACCCAATTCAATTACACCCATAATATGCATTAACATATAATTTTTATTAATAATTCATTTAATCGATGTTTAAACTTGAGTTTACTTAAACTTTAGTTAACTAAATAGATTATGCTATGTGGATAAAATATAAACCAAGTCCACAAATTTTATCTAAACAAGTCAAGTGACGTACTTAATGGATTGTACAATCGATTTAAATCGATTTAAGATAGTGACCTGCTTGAGTCTAATTTTAGCTCAGTGACAATCTTGGTACTTTAAGCTGATTTCAATGACCAAGTAGATAATTAATCATTAATTTAATAATATTTCTAATATATATTGTTATATATATATAGTTCTTATTATTTTAATTATATATATATGATTATCATATATTTATACAAATATATTCAAAATATTGTTTGATTAAAATAAATGAAAAATTTTAAGATATAACTCTTGAATTAGGGTTCAATTTGAGAGGAAAAATTTAAAAAATTATATATAATTTAGTTGATAAAATAAATTTATTTAAAAGAGAATTATATATATATATATTAATTTATTTATTTAAATATCTACCTTTTTATTTTTTACTAATTTTTGCCAGGTAAATTATTATTTTTAATTAATTAATCCGATTTTTTAAACTAAATTAGATAGATTTTTATTGATGACTGATTTTTTGAAAATACTGTGATTCAAATTAATCATCAACTTTTGAAAAAAATATAACAATAGAGGAAATTGGAAGACAAGTCTAGCTACTTTGCTAGCTGTTCACGACAGAAAAGATACATAAGCATTAAAATGGCTCCAACTAAATAGGGGCGTAATCGAGCCGAGCCGAGTTGAACACTGCCAGGTTCGGCTCGAGCTCGATTAAAAAGGTTCGGGCTCGAGCTCGACCGAACCTTTAATTTCAAGCTCGAAACTCAGCTCGTAATAAGTTCGATAGGCTCAATTTTGGCTCGAAAACTCGAATTGATTTCACTAAATATTAAAAAAAAAGCTCGAAATATGATCGGTTCTGCTCGAGTTCGATTCGATTAAATATATAATATATAAAAATAATATTAAATATTTGTATAAAATATATTTATAATAAAAAAATAAAAATAATAGAGGCTCGATAAGGCTCGCGAACCTTACGAGTAGAGTAATTTGAAGCTCGAGCTCGGCTCGGTAAAAAATTCGAAAAGCTCGAGCTCGGCTCGATTATTATCGAGCCGAATTCGAATATTTTACGAACCGAGTTCGAGTAGCTGACGAACGGGTTTGGCTAGTCATTTAAAGAGATAAAAGTGTTCGATAATAATCAATGTCCATTTCATAGCAGAATAAAACTTGTAAAAGTATACACATGTCCTGATTTTTATTTTATTTTGAATCATGTACCGTCTGATTTTTATTTTATTTTGAATCATGTACCGTCTGACAAAAAAAAATAAAATTCTAATGCCATAATAATTGTCAAGTATATATTGAAAGCTTAAATTAAATTAATAAAATTTTCATCGTGTTATCATAAACTTTCCGTGGTATACAAAGTGTATTTTCTGTTTAGTTTCTAAGTATTAAGTATTATATTTGCATAGACATAGGCACGTTCATGTGTTCATACTTTAAACATATAAACGGTGGATCATGTGAAGAAAGGGGCATCTAAATTCTAAAACTGAGAAGATGACACAGGAAGGCAAATGAAAATAGAGATGGACACAAGTGCATTTTGTCTATGCTGTGTTGGTTCCTTCTCATCGCCATCTCTTTCTTTTGTTTGCATGCATGAATCGGTAAATAATGAAGTCGTCACCTTTATTATAACTGCTAACCCCCCTGCGTACATATCTATCATACCAACTTCTCTCATTTTATTAATTTTATAAAAATATTAATTATTTTAGACTATCGTATACTCTTCAATAATTATATATGATTTTTGAAAAAGTAAATTTATAAAATATTATTCTTATATTTATATTAAAAATTGGGAATAGTAAAATGGTAACTATAGTTGAAAAGAGACTTTGAATAATAATAAGATTGTAATTTGAATTGAGAATAAAGTTTTGAAGAATACAAAGTAATTAACTTTTTTTTTATGAGAATGTTAAGATGTTAACTTTTATTTAAAGAGAAAGTTTAAGAGAATAAATAGAATATTAGTAATTTTAACTTAAAGAGAAAGTTTAAGAAAATATTAATATGATAATTTTATTTGAAGAGAAACTTTAGAAGAATAAAAAAATGGTAATTTGATATAAGGGTAAAGTTTATGAGAAGTTTTATTTAGCAATTAAAAGAAAAGAAAGTTTAAGGTAATAAACTTAATATTCAGATCTAATCGTAACTTAAAAGAGAAAGTTTAAGAAAAAATTAATATGATAATTTTAGATAAAAAAAAGACTTTAAAAATAATAAGATAATAATTTAAGTAAAGAAGAAAGTTTACATAATTAACAATATAAAATTCTTTAAACAATTGTTCACACATCTAAACGTCTTCCTCTTCTCCTATATAAGTATTGATATGATATTGAAAGATTGATATACTGATTTCCACGACTGCCAATTTCTCCTTGTTTTTTTTTTGTCCTTGCTAGCAGACTGCCAAAATTTTTTGGACCTCCGAATCAGTCAGGGAAAAGAAAAAGGCGATCACCTCGCATTGGGAAGCGGTCAACATTGAGATGTGTGATATATGTATTCACTTTCTTGTGAAATCACTCTCCCCTGACCCATCTGTTTGACGTACTAGTTTAGGACTCCAGATCCTGGTCCCACCTCTAACCGCCATTTGTTACATAGTACCACATTATCTCCTACAGCGAATCCTGAATTTTTTTTTTTAAAAAAAATAAAAAAAAATCATCTTCTCTCACATTAATTATTTCTTTCTTTGTTCTTCATTCGATAAATAAATTTAAAAACATAGGAACAAAATACTTAGAAATATTCCGGTGAAAATCAAGGAAACAAATTGTTGTTTGTTGGGGTAGAAAAGATAGAAGATGGCCGGAAACGAATGGATAAATGGTTATCTAGAGGCAATATTGGATAGTGGGAAAGATGAACATCAAAAGCCAATCAATGGATCATCAACGGTGGGTGTGAATGTGAGTAATAACAGAGAGAGAAGTGTACATTTTAATCCAACAAAGTATTTTGTAGAAGAAGTTGTGACTGGTGTCAATGAAACTGATCTTCATCGTACATGGATCAAGGTTGTTGCTACAAGAAACACAAAAGAAAGAACCTCCCGACTTGAGAATATGTGTTGGCGCATTTGGCATCTCACCCGCAAAAAGAAACAGGTATTTAATCCTATCCAACATTCCCTTACTTTTACATGTCAGTTCCAGTCTCGGTTGACCTTCGAAAATCTATATTCTTGTTAGTTTTTGTAATTTTAGATGGATACTTAGAGTTTTGGCTCTGTTATTGTTTATGTGGCTACGTGATTATGTGTAGTGGTTGGGAACCATAATTTTTAGAGGGGATTTTTTTTTTTTTTTCCCTTTTAGCACGTATCTCGCAATTTAGAAAAAAAATGGTATACACTATTTGAAGTTAGGGTGAGAAAGAGCCGAGTTTTAGGAATAAGAAAGAAGAATGCAAACTTCGAACACAGATGTAGCTTTAGAAAATAAGGTGGAATGAGTGTTTTTTAGGATTCTAGTGAATGTTGATCATTTACACAAACCATACTTTTGTAGTGTCTACAATATGCAATATTTAGAAAAATAAAAATAAAAAATTGGTCGTATCAGCTATATTGGTTCTGAAAGATTAGAAATTAAGAATTTCGAAAAAATAACTTCGCTATTGGGTTATAGGCAACCGTGTTTGCATATAGTTGTCATATGTAAATTTAAGATAGACATGAAGGCTAATCTGTACCAAAACATGCATATGTGCGGAAATAACAACATAAAACTAGCTAGCCATGTTGTCTCTATATGGCTATATCATAAGAGAAAAATCCACCCCACAATTGCAAGGACTGCAATTGTGCTGTTGCTGTTTCTGCAGGATGTAGGCTGTTGTATGTATGTGATTATATATATATGTCCTCCACGATCACTGTTACTATATAATTTTTCCCTGGTATACATATTTGGCAGAGTCTCTATTAACTAAATGGTTAGCTCAAACTAAGCAGAACTAAACAAATCTGGCATATCCCCCCGCCCTAAAGTAGGGTTTCGAGTTTAAGATGTACGCATAGGATCTCCTGCGGCTTCTGAAGTAGGATCTCAAGTGCAAGATGTACGGGTACCTAAGTCTTTAGGAGTAAAGTGGGTGTTTCGGAAAGAACCCCCTCCCCTGGCTTTTGTTCTTTATAAGAGCGAATTGCATATTGTGTACCTATAGTATTCGACTTTTGCACTTTGTGTACTTGAAGTTTGATATCTAGCACTTTGTTTACCTGAGGTTACCAGATAGTGTACTTCCGTTAAAAAAGTTGACAACGTTAGTATTTTACATGATTTAAAAGGTTAATTTGATCATTTTAAACAACTCATATATTTAATTAAATTATAATTTTAATAAATCATACTAAAATGTTCACAATAAATTATACTCCCCCCGTCCCACTTGATTCTTAACATTTGAAATGGAGTGTTCGACACGCATTTTAAGGTCCTTATCTAGTATAGTTGCATAAGTTATTTTAGAAACTTTTTTCTTCTGAATTAAAATTAAATGTCTTAATTTTTATTCAAAAAAAAGAAAATTTTAAAAATAAATTATAGAACTATGATAGATAAGAGCTTTAAAATGCGTGCCGAACACTCTGTTTCAAATGTTAAGAATCTATTGGGACGGAGGGAGTAATTTACTATTAAAAAATACAATTAAATTTTAGTTTGTTAATGACAAGTAATTTTGAAAAAATTAATTATATACGAAAGAAAATATATCGAATAATCTATAAATTTATATGCATAAGTTCTTTTAGGAAATCATTGGCCGGGTCTTGTGAAATGCGGGTGTATTTGATCCTTATAAGAGCGAGAATTGTTTTAAAAAAAGGAATTTACGTGTACAAATTTATTAATTTATTTGATATTTATATTATGCCATACTGCAATTATTGTTATTTTTAAATTATTTGTTATCAAAAAAATAAAAAATAGTTGTAATTAGAAAAACCTAACTCTTTAGTTTTTTTAAGTTAATAGTAAATTGTAATTTATATAAGATTTTAGTACGATTTATTATATATAAAAATGTAAGTTCTATATGTTAAACAAATACACTATATGCATTGATTTGGTAACCTCGGGTACACAAACATAATATGCAATTTAATCGTAATAATTGAAAAAAAAACACAGACACACGCATTAATGATCTTTTAAGCCTTAAGGTTTGTACCAATATACCCATCAGCCCATGTGGTTCAAAACCGTTTCCTTTGCCCTCCTGAAGTACTAAAAACGTATCTTTTTTACTCTTGGACTAGGAAAAAAACAGTTTGAATCGGCCGGTTCAAGGGTAAAAAGATACGTCTTCAGTACTACTTTAGGGGCAAAAAGATACGGTTTTGAACTACAGGGGCTGATGGTATATTGGTGCAAACCTTAAAGCTTAAAAGGTCATTAATCCATATATATAAGCATCACAAATATAAGAGCTCAATATAAGTTGCTGTGTAAAGTAAACATGAAAGACTAAAAAGATATCCCAAAAGAACTCTGGAATACATTTTGACAGTTTACGGATTTTACTCCAATTCCTAGTACATGATGCTCCTTGTCTTACAATATGTAAATGTTTTAAGAATTAAAAGTTCAGTTTAAACCCCTTTAATTGTAGAACCCTTAGACCATTGCTAGACATATTTCACAGCAAAGTATTTCAAACTTGTACTGTATTACCAAAAATTGCTTATATACTACAAAAGCCGAACATACTTTGCTCTGCACTATAATCTGCAAGGTCTAACGGGTCTGAACTTTTGCCTCTAATTGCATGTATCAATGTATCAATTATACAACGAATATCTTTGTTAGGTATCTATCAAGTCACATTAGAATATATTTGATGATTTGATATAAAGCTACTACTATTTATTTTTATGTTTTATATATTTTACAATGTGCATAAAACATGTTGCTAAATTTAATGCATCGCAGTTGGAATGGGAGGATCACCAAAGGAGGGCACATCGGAGGCGGGAGCGGGAAGAAGGCCGAAGAGATGTTACGGACGACATGTCTGAAGATTTATCAGAAGGAGAGAAAGGAGCTGTTCTAGGAGAGACGGTAAACATTGAGAGCCCTAGAAAGTCTTTCCAACGAAATTATTCCCATCTGGAAGTGTGGTCTGACGCTAACAAAGAGAAGAAACTATATATTGTTCTAATCAGGTAAAATTCTTATATAATGCCACCATTCAAACCTTTTTTGCAATATTCGCACACAGACACATACATTAGTTTTCCTCCATCTACTTGTTTTTTTCACAAACCTCATATTTAGTAGTTTAGTAGGGAGGATGAATTATTATTCAGTAGGTGAAGTGTGTTTTTGTAGTGTACCTGCAACCAGGGGCGGATCTAGAAGGGGGCTTAAGCCCACCCCTACCCTCTTTGGTCTGTTCATTAATTCAATAAATCCTGGAAATTTATAACTACACTCACTCACCTTATTAAAATTTCAAACCACCTATATTTGAGATTCTCCTCTTATGTACTATAGCTTACAATATTTTTAAAAAAATAAAGCCCCCCTCTCGCTGAATTCTTGGATCCGCCACTGCCTGCAACTAAACACCGGATAATCACATACTCGTTTTTCATTAAACTTACTATCCCTTCGGCACTGTATACTATATTTAACTTTTGGAAAGTAGCTTGAATTTATGTGGCAGAATGCACGAGCATATATTTGTAATTGTATATTATTTTCTTGATCAGCTTGCATGGATTAGTCCGTGGAGAAAACATGGAACTAGGTCGCGACTCTGATACTGGTGGCCAGGTAGAAAATAAGTTTTCTTTAAATATTAGACCATCCTTTCCTAACAGATATATGTTTCACATCTTCTGATGTCGCCTTTATTGTCAATATCCCAGGTCAAGTATGTTGTAGAGCTTGCTCGGGCACTTGCCAAAATGCCTGGAGTGTATAGAGTGGATCTGTTCACGCGCCAAGTAGCATCACCGGATGTTGATTGGAGCTATGGTGAGCCCACAGAGATGCTTACTGTGGGTCCTGAAGATGCCGATGGAGTGGATGTTGGAGAAAGCAGCGGTGCCTATATTATAAGAATACCCTTTGGTCCTCGTGACCAATACCTTAGAAAAGAAGTATTGTGGCCTCATATTCAGGAATTTGTGGATGGTGCTCTGGCTCACATTCTGAACATGTCCAAAGTTTTGAGTGAGCAAATTGGTGATGGCCAGCCTGTTTGGCCATATGTAATACATGGGCATTATGCGGATGCAGGGGATAGTGCTGCTCTCCTTTCTGGTGCTTTAAATGTCCCAATGGTTCTGACCGGACACTCTCTAGGTAGGAACAAGTTAGAACAGCTTCTCAAGCAAGGAAGGCAATCAAAAGAGGATATCAATTCAACATATAAAATTTGGAGGAGGATAGAAGGAGAAGAGCTCTCACTTGATGCTGCAGAACTTGTCATTACAAGTACGAAGCAGGAGATTGAAGAACAATGGGGATTATATGATGGTTATGATGTGAAGCTTGAGAGAGTTCTGCGTGCTCGTGGTAGACGGAATGTTAATTGTCATGGGCGATACATGCCACGGATGTCGGTAAGATGCTTCTGCAGCTCTACTAATTTGCTTTCAATACAATATACTTAATAGATAGAGGTAGGAGACAGGAAGTAGGATATTAGGTGGTTGAGTATATAGTAGGAGATCATACTGACTAAGGACTTTTATTTTACTAAAAGACCCTTCATTTCCCAGAAATTCACTTTTGCATTTGTTAGCTTTATTTTTGATTTTGCAGACATAGTGATGCTTTTGTCCAGAGTATTAAATTCTTAATAAAGCAAAGAACAATATAAAACATTTCAGAATTATTTAACACTTAAAGAACAAATATTGATTGCAAAGAATTTCTCACACATATTTATGTTTCATTTCCATAATGTCATTTGGATCATCGGTCCTTTGCTTTCAAGGAACTTTGTGCAAGTACAACCACTGGTCATCTTTTTATTATTTGGATGATAATTTTTCATAATCCTTTAAGCAACATATAAATTGTCATCTACTTGATATATGAATTACAATAACATGGACAGTCAAATTCTAAAATATATTTGTTTTAACACCATAAAATTATTTACTACTTGGAAGATCACTTTGTAGGTGATTCCTCCTGGAATGGACTTCAGCAGTGTTGTGGCTCAAGAGGAGACCTCTGATGTAGATGGTGAACTCATTTCATTAAGTAATTCTGACGGGGCTTCTCCAAAAGCAGTTCCAGCAATATGGGCAGAGGTAGGTATATGATTTATTTGATTATGATTTATCTCTATCAGTACTATAGGCCTCTTTGTCTTTATAGGTGGTGCGTTTTTTGACGAATCCCCATAAGCCAATGATATTAGCTTTATCAAGACCAGATCCGAAAAAGAATCTTACTACGCTTTTGAAAGCTTTTGGAGAATGTCGCCCACTAAGGGAGTTTGCTAATCTTGTAAGTAGGCTGGCACCATATTAAATATATTGCTGGCTGCAGAAGCAATTCTAAGAACATGCGTGCTTAATATAAAAACTAAAACACTTGTGTGCAGACACTCATTATGGGAAATAGGGATGATATTGAGGAGATGTCCGCAGGGAATGCTAATGTGTTGACAACAGTACTGAAACTCATAGATAAGTACGACTTGTATGGGCAAGTGGCCTTCCCGAAGCATCACAAGCAAAGTGATGTCCCAGATATCTATCGTCTTGCTGCTAAAACAAAGGTTTCCTTAGTTGTAATTTCATATTATTTAATTTTGTTTTCTTTAATGATTTTCTGCTTACAAGCTAGATGGTCTTATGCAGGGAGTTTTTATAAATCCAGCATTGGTTGAACCTTTTGGGCTTACCCTAATAGAGGTTGTTCAATTTATACATCTCTCTTTTTAAACCATCTTGACTAGCTTATTTTAGCACTTAGATTTATATATTGTTTTTTGGTGAATGTAGGCTGCGGCACATGGACTTCCAATGGTAGCAACTAAAAATGGTGGTCCCGTTGACATCCACAGGGTAATTATGATATATTTTCCACTGCACCCACACTCAAATGAAGTATTTGGAAAACACCATGTAGTTTGGTGGTTGTTGATAACTTGATATATGATTTATTAAAGGCATATAACCAAATAGGATATTTTACAATATCACTTTTTTAGTGTGCCTTCATTGCTTCTCTTCTATTGTGCTACTGGATGCATTGTAGTTGTTCAAGCCAATTGGTTGTTTTGACAAACAGTGTGTTCTTGTAAATGCAGGCACTGAACAACGGTTTACTGGTCGATCCTCACGATCAGAAATCAATTGCAGATGCTCTTCTTAAACTTGTTTCAGAGAAAAACTTATGGCATGATTGTCAACGAAACGGTTGGAAAAACATACATCTCTACTCGTGGCCGGAACACTGCCGTACATACCTAACAAAGGTGGCAGCATGTAGGATGAGACATCCAATGTGGAAAACTGACACACCAGCCGATGAATTGGCCGCTGAAGAGTCCTTAAATGATTCACTTAAGGATGTGGACATGTCCTTGAGGCTCTCGATTGATGGTGAGAAGTCCTCACTAAATGAGTCCGTTGACTATTCAGCAGCAACTGGTGGTGACCCTGAGGTTCAAGATCAAGTGAAACGGGTCCTGAGCAAGATGAAGAAATCGGAACCAGAGGCTGAAGATACTAAAGTTGAATCTAAAGTGTCTGACAATGCACAGAGCAAATATCCCATGTTGAGGCGGCGGCGTAGGTTGATTGTTATTGCTATTGATTGCTATGATGGCAACGGGAATCCACAGAAGAAGATGATTCAGATAATACAACAGATGTTTAAGGCCATTAAATTAGACCCACAGATAGCAAGAATGTCAGGCTTTGCCATATCCACGGCTATGCCTATATCAGAACTGACAAAGTTCCTGCAATCGGAGAATATTAAAATAAATGAATTTGACGCCCTAATTTGTAGTAGTGGAGGCGAGGTGTATTACCCGGGAATATATACAAAAGAAGATGGAACACTGTTTCCTGATCCAGATTACTTGTCACACATTGACTATCGCTGGGGTTCTGATGGAGTCAAGAAAACAATTTGGAAACTTATGAATGCACCTGATGGTGAAGAACCTAAATCTCCCAATTCTTCAAATCCCATCAAGGAAGATCAAGGAGCCAGCAGCTCCCATTGTCTTTCGTACTTGATAAAGGATGTCAATAAGGTAGTTACAATGCATACTGTATGGACAATAAAATTACCAATTATTGGTATATATTGGAAGATTTACGTTTACAATTCTTTTTTTCCAGGCAAAGAAAGTGGACGATATAAGACAGAAGCTTAGGATACGTGGTCTCCGCTGCCATGTGATGTACTGCAGGAATTCAACAAGAATGCAAGTTATTCCTCTCCTTGCATCTCGAGCACAAGCTCTTAGGTAATTGTCTCACAAATTCAGTCCTTAAAATGTTCTCGAGATTGTCATCATCTTATATCTTCTTTGTGGATACATTTATATTCTTTTATCCAGTTGTATTCCGTCACGGGCTTCAATGCAAGTTTATCTTAATCTAAACTTTACTTTAGCTGCTGTGCTGATTTTATCATACGATAAACAGAACTTGATTGACAACTTGTCATGGCCTCTCCTCTTTTAATATTTTTTTGAACTAATTGTGCTCGACTCCAAAAATATTGTTGATAGGTACCTATTTGTCCGTTGGAGACTAAATGTTGCCAATATGTATGTGATACTTGGTGAAACCGGAGACACTGACATTGAGGAAATGATATCGGGGACACATAAGACCTTAATTATGAAAGGGGTGGTTGAAGAGGGTTCCGAGAATCTGCTAAGATCACCAGTTAGTTACCTAAGAGAAGACATTGTTCCAGCAGAAAGCCCGCTGGTGATGTTTGCAAGTGCAGGAGCAACACCAGAAGATATCGCCAATGCCTTGAGGAAACTTTCCAGATCTGGGGGCATGTGAGATACTGGTCTAGTCTCTGTTCTTACACCAGCAATTGTATGCATTAGTAGAATATTTTCCCGGAGTGTTCAATATTTGTTGTCAAACCCTACGGCATCTGTTGTCATGCATTACCTACAAAACCTGATTATACGTACTGTACCATCCGTATATCAAGTATTACATCTCCTGCATACATGCTTGACATACAATATATTTTTTTGGTTGAATTTTAGAGAATAGAATTACTACAAACAATTAAAACCTAAGGTACAGTACCATTGGAAGATTATTCAAGTGAAAAATTGCATAATACTAATAATTACAATAAACAATGAACCTATCTACTACAACATATAAAAACAAAATATGTAGTAATATGTTTTTGCTTATATGTAGGGCTGTAATTCGATCCGGGTGAGCCGCCTGGCTCGAACTCGTTTAGATGGGCTCGGCTTGGCTCATTTAGTTAAACGAGCCGGCTCGACTCGACTCGTGAAATTAAACGAGCCGAATTCGGGTAAAATTTTAGACTCGATTAAGTGTAAAATTAAACGAGTCGGCTCGCCCGACTCGTTAAAATAGGCTCGTTTAGCCAAATGAGCTGGATCGACTCGACTCGTGAAATTAAACGAGTCGTGTTCGGGTAGAGGTTTAGGCTCGATTAGATAAACGAGTCGGCTCGGCTCGGCTCGGCTCGACTTGATTACCTTCGGCTCGAATTACGCCCGACTCGAAACTCGACCCGCTCGGACCGAATTACAGCCCTACTTATATGCATACAAAAATTTTGAGAGAGTTTGTAGTTTCTAGATAAAAAATTATTGAGAAAAGACCTCTATGGTACAATTTTGAGATAAAATATCTTAAATCGTATAATCCGGAAAAATGACTCCAAATAGCACTATGGGTAGCGTTCAATTTTTCTCTCAAAACGTCAATTCGTCTAGCGTCTTCAACTTTCATATTGGGCTTTGCAAAACGTAACATTATGTTAAGTTTTATGATTTTACTTTTTTATTTTAAATCTTTTATTTTGTGTCGAATACCATTCAATATTACGTTTTAAACAATCATTATTAAATTAATATATTTAAATTTAGAGGTGTACCTAATTTAACAATTTTTAATTTTTTAGATTTCAATAATCCCCTATTGAATTTTAAAAATATTAAAAAATTAAATAAAAGCAAACCTTCTTTGTCAATTTTTAACATTTTAGCATATCTAAATCACTCACTATTCACTAGAGCCGACAATTTAGTACACGACACGAAAACGACACGAAAATTATGGATTTGGGTTGACCTTTTCGGTACACGAACACGAAAGTACACGAACATGAAATTACACGTATGAATTTAATGTCGGTTTTGGGTTTTTCCTTAGGTACACGACACGAAACGAAAGTACACGAAATAAATAAATATTTAAATAAATATATTAAAATTATATGAATATATAATTTAAAATAATATTATATGTGTAATTTTCAGAAAAGATAGATACAAAATTAGTTTCAAATTTAAATTTTACAAGCACTTAACCACACTCGATTCTTTATGATTAATATTTGACTAGTGAAAACTCGAAATTTAATATTTTATTTATTTAATTTTATTTCTATTTTTAATCTAAAATTACACGAAACACTACACGAAACGTACACGAAACGAAACAAAACGAAACGAATCCTTAACGGGTCGGGTTTGAGTTTGACATTCTTGACACGAAAAGTGAAAATACACGAAACAAAACTATATACGAAACTTACAAATTGCCGGCTCTACTGTTCACTGTATCAGAGGATCCTGACCTGAAACAAATTTTGTCAAATGAAATTAGTCCGGTTCCCACACAAATGATATAGCTCCATTCCATGGAGTCAATTCGAACTCAATTCAGATGATTCAAAAACAACTTCTAAAAAAACTAAACCCAATAATTCCATTTCTACAAACACCTTCACTAATATTTTCAATTAGCTCCCCTCTCACTCTCTCACTATCAAAATCCAATTACACCACTCTTTCTAAAACCCTAATTAAACCCCCAATGGCCGCCGCCGGCGATCAGAAACCGATCAAACTTCCGATTCCCGGCAAGCGTAACATCCTCATCACCAGCGCCTTACCTTATGTTAACAACGTTCCTCATCTCGGCAATATCATCGGATGTAATTCACTATCTTATCTCTATATTAACTATTTATTTATGTTTGTTTTTGTTGTTTGATTGTTGATATGTATGTGAGTATATGTTTTTGATAATTGTGATATAGGTGTATTGAGTGCGGATGTGTTTGCTCGGTACTGTCGTCTTCGTGGATATAATGCGATTTATGTGTGCGGAACGGATGAGTACGGGATGGCTACGGAGACCAAAGCATTGGAAGAGAATTGCACTCCGAAAGAGATTTGTGACAAGTATGTCGCATCGTATACGTACATTGTTTTGTATATGGATATTTGTATGTTATTTCTCTAATTGTGATTGTTTGGTTCATTGCATTACTTGTTTTCGTTTTCATTTTCATTTGATTTAGTGAAGTTATCTGTGGAGGTACTGTCTATTGTCAAAAATTCCTTCAACACATTTCTCTACTTTCATAATCTTATTCTTTTGTGTTATATTTTGGTCGAGGTCATGAATGTGTTGTAATGGGAACCTCATCACATGATAATTCGTTTTGATTTAACCCATGGGATTATAAATTATTCCCATTGACCATCACAAACGCTTCCTTAGTTGGTAGTTGGTACATAATTTACTTGTAGGTTCAGTAGGTTCGATAACTTCAGTTTAGAAACATGAACTTAATTATATTAACTCATTGCCTTTCGACTGATGACTATATGCATTCTTTGAGAATATATCAATAATATTTTAAGAGTGACCTCTATGTGGTGTAATAGTTCATTAATGAGCTGCGGGTTTGCATTATGAGAAATTAGGAGTATTGGCCGATGATGATGACATTCTAATATTTAAGAATGCTATTACTAAGAGCTGCAGGGATGCGTTATGAAAAATTGGGAGTGTAGATGATAATCTTATCTTTAAGAATGCTATTACTGATATGCAACTAGTGAGCCACTAGCTCCAATCTAAAGTGTGTTGTGAAAATGATACAGAGCATCGACTTGGAGCAAGTCCAATGTAGTATATTACCTATAAATCTATCTATTCTATATTGTAATAGACAAAACATTAAAAGTTTGGTAGTTGGTCGGTAGGTACGGTACTTGCTGAAATTACTTAGTTACCCTTAATATTTTTATTATTTTTACTTAATTACCCTTACTTAATTAGTTTTTAAACCAATTATCTTTTTTAAGTAAAGCACGTTACCTTTTTTATTTTCCCGAACTAAAACAACTCTCTTTCCAAAAATATCACTAGAAATTTTATTTGCCAAAATATAAAAATTACTAATAACTAACCAATTACCTTTTTCAACTAAAAAATATTATCTTTTATATTTTAAATAACAAAACTTACTCTTTTTCTAAAAATAACACGGGCAATTCTATTTAATAAAATATTATAATTACTAATAACTCCTATTTTAATCCTTTTATAATATAGTATTGAAACCAATTACCTTTTTCAACTAAAACACGTTACCTTTTTTATTTTTCTAATTAAAACACCTCTTTTTCCAAAAATATCACGGACAATTCTACTTAATAAAATAAAACAAAATATTATAATTACTAATAACTAACCAATTAACATTTTCAACGAAAACACATTATCTTTTTCATTTTAAATAACAAATATGTTACTTTTTTGAAATAACACATGTAATTCTATTTAATTTTAGTTTAAATAAAAATAAAAATATTATATAATTTTTTTTAAAAAACCCCGTGCATCGCACGTGATTTAAGCTAGTATTATATAATAAGGAGTCCTACCGATTTAGGAAAATGATTTTGTATATCAACTCTCTATACCCATTCCTTATTATTATTATTACTAGCCTATAACCCGTGCTATGCACGGGCTAGTAAATTTTATTGTTTATATAAATTTTTTATTATTGTTTATATAAATTTTTTATTATTGAATATTAAATTTGAATATTATTATATGCCTAATATAGTCTATCGTTAGTTTGTTTGTACTTGAAAATTATTTATTTTGTCTTTAATTTATAATTATGAAAGAAAGAGCTTGTTATTATTATTATTATTATTATTATTATTATTATTATTTTTAAGTAAGGTGAATACTAAATCGGGTGTAAATTTTTGTTTTCCAGAAAATTCTTATTGAAGTACACTACACTCTAATTTAAAAAGTGTGACATGTGACTTCTTAGTTTTTTATTTAATCAATATACTTATATAGATGCACAGGCTGATTTTTAAAATTTGTATATTATTGTTTATATAATAATTACTTTTTATAATGAAAAAAATAATTATAAAAGATAATAAAATAAAATATTAATAGATATGTATTATTGAAACGGATGAAATTATTGACATAATATATTTATATTATGTTATTGACAGTTTCAAACTTTTGAAACTAAAATATTAAATTTGAGAATATCATTTATAGTGCATTTAACTATTTTCGTAGTTTGATATAAACGGTACTCATAATTTTGGTACTTGCACTTTAAATTCGTTATCTAATGATTACAATTTTTTTATTTTTTTTGTTACTTGAATTTTGATTCTTAACTAATTTACATATTTAATCTAATTAAAATGCATTTAATTAGTTATACAAACACATCTCTGATAATACTTTTAAAACTTAATTTAAATGATACAATTATTTCAAAATTTATAATAATCAAAATATTTATAATATGTACATTATATTATATTTTTATAAAGTTGTTCTCTTTTGTTATTATTTACTTTTTAAAAAAAAAATAGATAATCATATTTAGGTCTACTTTTCCTTTAAAAACGGCAACTTTTTATTATTATTCTACCTTATTATACATAATTAATAAAATTGCAATGTATAAAATATAGTACTAAAATTTAATAAATTATTTATATCATAAATTTAAATAATATACTACTCATAATCAAATTTTAATGTAATACTAATTAAATATTTAATCTCAAAATTCATGAGTTAATATTACCTATTATTTAATTTTGAATTTTTTTATATTTTTCGTAAATTATTTAGCAAAATTAATATAATTTTTAATATGTGTAAGGTAATTTTTTGGTTGCAACAATGTGTGCGATGTGAGTGGTAGTACATGTATATATCATATATCTATATTTTTCTGTACAACGTTTTTATGTTTTTATTAATTAAAATATTTTTTAATCGAAGGAGCATCCAGTTTGGTGTCGTTTACTGAGAAGTATTCCTCAGTCTTGCAAGCTATAAGAGCTTTGCAGGAGTCTTAAGTAGTTAGTGGAAGTAGGACTCGTTTTTTTCTTGTTTTAATATATGAAAATATGAATATCTTTGAAAGTTATGGAAAGGGGTATTGTTTTTTATGGAAGGTGTTAACCAACCAACCAAATTATCATATGTTTTGCTTATAATAGTATAGTATAGATAAATTTGAAAAGAGAGAGAAAAGAAGTGGAGAAAAGGAGAGACATGAACTTTTGATTCGTAAAAGTGAAATAGGTACTCCCTCTGTCCCTCTGAATTGTATACATAT
>PHNY01295628.1:930-13937 GCA_003724115.2 Anethum foeniculum | reverse complement strand
AAAGGACAAGTATACCCCTCAAAAGATTAACGGAGTTAAGGGGAAATTGACGGCGGTACACATTTTTTAAGTAGTCTGGAACAGCAGTATAGTAAGTGCTAGATTTTGAAGTGTAGTATCTTAAGTGGTCTGACACATAAAGTGTACGTACACATAGTGCATTTTACTCAATAAATAAATTTGGAGCAGATACTGGTGACAAGAGAGCGTGGAGTCAGTTGCCGCGGCTATTTTCAGCGGCAAGTAGTAAGGATAAAAGAGTAATAACCCTTACCGCGTCTAATAACTGCAGCAAGGTAAAAAAAAAATTAATCGTGACCGTTCCTGAGTTGATCTAACGCCTCAGAAGGTGGTTGCCAGATAACATCCAAATAGCAACCAGTTGCTCCCGAACAGGACCCAAAGTTTAAACGATGAAGATAAGAGTTCATGCCTTTCTAGTGTTAATTTATTTATATTTTGAAAACTGGATGCGTACAGATTCGTTCTCGTGTACAGACTCGTTCTCGTTTGTTTACCATAGTTACAAATTGAATAATTTATAATTCGTAAAATCAAATCAAACATGCTGGCTTTCCCTCAATCCTTTTTTTTAAAAAAATTTCTCCAATATCTTATTTTAATTTAATCGTATCCTCGAACCTTGATACTAAATAATGGATGAATAAATTTATAAAAAAATGTAAACATGTTGGAACAGATACACAAAATTACACAACTGCCAACTTGGAATTATAATGAGATGTCACGAGAGAAACCCACGTCTACTAATCTACTAATCTACTAATCTACTAATCTACTAATCTACTAATATTTATTATACGAGAACACATTGTTCAGTTATAAGCAAATTTACTCAATATAAAAATACTGTTATACCCCTCCGAACCTGCATCCAACTATTATGTGAGAACAGTTCTCTGGTCCTCAACAAATTTATTCTATACGGAAACACTGTTATACCCCTCTCAACCTGCATCCAAACCTCCCCTCGCTAAACTCGCCTCTTAATCTTCTTAATTAACTCACTTGTCTACCCGTGCCGAAACTCCCCATCACTGGATTTTGTTATTTATCATCCGACTTCACATCCCCTCTACGAGCTTGATTCTGGTGTGGTGACTTTCGTGTGGCGATGGCGTCTACTTTGACTCTCTGAAAAATTGTAAAAAATGTACAAATCTTCTAATAGTTTTTATCAGTTTGTTTTACGATTATAAGAATAGTGTTATTTATTTACTTTCGTGACATGGAATCAGGCATCCATAAGGATTGAGGTCTGATGCATGAAATGTGTGCTTGATTTTTTTAAATTTTTTAAGGTACTATGTAAAAACAAGTGCGCAATATGCTTAAAATGTTAATATTATACCCTTATGCGTGATGAGGCTACGGAGGGGCGGCATAGTTAATTCCCCGCCTAAACTGTTGATTATGATTATTTAAGAAAAGATTAGATGATGGATGTGTGTTTGTTCAAATGTTTGAGTGAATAGAAATTCTAAAATAGTGAAGGAATGGAATGATCATCAGTTGGTGGATGATATGATATGCAACAGAATCATGTACAATTTTATGATATCCAACTATTGTAAGGTCTCCGATGCTCCTGATATATGTGTTTTTGTTTGATGATTATATGTGATACAATCATGTACAAGTTTGCGATATCCAGTTATTTTGATTGGTCTATAATACCTTTAATATTTATTTTTTGAGAGGAATGATTTTATGATTTTTGCCTTCATGTTATTGATTCAGATGAATTATGTAGTACATTTATTCCTGGTGACAAGTTTGTGCTTATTGGCATGGGTGGACACAGGATTCCATCTCAAAGGGGAGCCATTTTTCTTATCATTTGTATGAAATTATCAAGATATATTGTTTGTTATTAATAATATATCAAAACACCAATGCTTACTAATTAAATTAACCAAGTTTAAAATGACATAGATACATTTACTATTCATTTTCTATCTAATAAAAAGGTAGTATCACAGTGACCGAAGAAAAAAAGAAATTCATGTCTCTCCCTGAAAAGAATACTTTGCAAAGAAGATACTATTCAAATATATACTTGGTACTTGTTATGCCCCTAAAATGTACTTGGTTCAGTAATGTAAACTTGCGCTATATGTATTTGTAAGGGCCGCTAATACAACAAAGAAGACAAATGTTAGTAATAACATAGTATATGAAAATTGATTACACATAAAAGAGGCTAAAATCTGGGGGGGGGGGCAAAGCCACTGTCCGCCCCTGGTTATTGGTAAAAAATGCGGGACTGCATAAGTCATTGATGTTAGGAGTGACACCTCTGTTGAGGTAGTAGAAGCTCATGGTGGCTCTATTCAATATATTGTCCCAGCTTGTGCAGATCATAGTGTTAAGTTCTAGGAGTATCGAGCTATGCAAATAGTTAAGCTTGTAAGTTCTCCACAACTTTGCTAGTAAGTCATCATTTTCTACATTAGCTTTTACCTTGTTAGTCATTTTGATTTTTGTAGTTTTCACAAATTTGTTTACTGGCGGAGTTGAAAAATATCTGTTTCAAGAGTTTCTGTATTACAACAGTATTCTCAAGTATGCAGCATGTATGTAATCATGCGCCGTAAGATTATTTAGTTTTTGCTGAATTCTTTAATATATACTGGTTTTTTTAATTGATATTGTGAGCAGTTTAATAGAGGTCTACAATTATGAAACAACATTGAGGAGTCCTAGGCTCCAATGCAATAAAAGAAAAATAGTTGAACTATATAAAGTAGTCACATTGGGAGGCTTAGGCATGCCAGATTGCCAGTCAAAGAATATGGATTTTGGGCATAATTATTTCATAAAATTTTCTATTGATTTTTCTTATCTTTTGGCGTGCCTTCGTGTGTGCGTGCTCCATCTCTATTCGTCCCAAACTCTTGATGCGATTATACCTATTCATTTATATCTTCATTGAGTTTTGTGGACTATAACATTGTTGATATTTCCATTAATAACGGATAAAATAATTTATTAAATCATGAATAGTCGCCCATTACAGACTCTGCCAGAAAAAGATATATTCCTGGGTATTTGATTAGTCGTTGAAGCAGGGTCCTATAAATTTATTCTTATGTTCCTTAGATAGTTTTTTGGGAAAAAAATAGATTATTTCGCTCTATCCATCACGTGATATCGACTACTAAGCTAGTTTACTTAATTAGTTGCATTCATATTTTTCGCAGGCAAGTTGCAATTTCGTCGAAGAGCGAATCTTTTATGCAGCTCATCTTTTGATCACAGAACTTACTAATTCTTCACTATAGTATTTTGTTCATTTTCGTAAAACCTCATTCCAACTCAAATGCCTCAGGAAAAAAAGCGATGAGAATTGCGCTTGACGATGTTGCTCTAAGAGCTTTGGAGAGCCATTCTTCTGGAACACAAAAATTTTAAAGTCTTAGTAAAGTGATTGATTGATGATAGCTTCAAAATGGTATAGTACAACCTTTGAATTCTTGGAATTTAAAGATAATTTATATGGTTGAAGAAGCGTGTTCAAGTTATCCTTTAAAGTCTTGTCAGTCTCCTCAATCTGCCCAACAAGAGTCTAACAAAATTGTTTAACTGATAATCTTGCTTCTACTACTATTTACAAAAATCCCTCCACCATTACTTAATCGCTGACATCCATCAAGTTTTCTGTAGTACCATATATCAACCGATATTTCTTTTACAGGCACATTTTCAAGTTTTCCAAAACTTTGATAATTCTTTCCTTGTGTTGCTTGCCTTAAAGCCTTTTTTAAATCTTCAGAATAAATCTCCAAGTGCTGCAATTTCTGTTTTAGCTCGCCACATGAAGATCTTATTTTAGAAACTTCTGTTAATGCTGCATCCCTAATTACCTGAAAATTTGTGGGACTTCCTCAGATTCTGTTCAACTTGGTGAATTCTCATTCTTGTGCTTCCTCTTTGAACTTCGGGAGCAATCATAAAAATTTTAACACCCAAATTCTAGGCTGCTGAGAATGAAGGGATACGTGGATATCTGTCAGTGGCACGACTAAATTAGAGTTTTTGCCATTTTTCATCATGTTATCGCAATCACTACTAATAATTGTAGGTTTGCATTTGTTGCAAGGTGATATTGATCTAAGGTCGCTAAGACTGTTTCTTCTTGATCTGCAGAAATCATTTCCAGGCGCTGCACGTAGAGGAGCAGGACCTGAGCACATATGGGGTTCCGAGTTCAGCAACTCAAATGATAATAAATCCTTTCTCGAAGAAGTGTTCTCCTTTTTGTGGTCTGATTGGATTGTTATGTTTTCATCCCCTCCGCCTCATCCTAAAACATTTCATCCTCACTTTCTGGTAAGTTTCTACCCTCTAAACACCCCCCCAAGTAGGATAATCATCATGCTACAATGCTAAGGAATTAGAAAATTTAATATGTATTTATTTTTTGAACCGACATGTCAACTAGGAATGCTATAAATTTTGAGATCCACCAATACTTCGAAAGAAAATGTATAATAATACAAATTGACTGAATTACGATGGACCTAAGCTGAAAGTTTGTATTTTCTTATTATTCTCTATGTATTAAACTAGAGTAAAAAATGATATCATGGCGAAATTGATGCGTCATGAAACATGTTGGTTCCTTTAGTGCTTTTGAAAAAATTAGGCATCTTAATGAATTCAACGTTACTTAAAACCAAAAATTTAGCATGAAAGTAGTACTATAACATATGGTATTGGATTGTAAGTGTGTACATGTAGGTGGTCCTTCCAGAAATGTTAAACAAAAGCTCTCCTAATAACATAGAAGGACGTCCGTATTTTAATAGTAGCAATGTGTTTCTCTTTATCTTATCTTGGTGTTGTAGATGAATACAAGTGTATGGACTGAAATTTGTGATAGTCGATTGTTCTCGAAATATATTTTCCTGGATACCAAGTTTATTTAAATTGTATCCTGAGACTAAATTGGTGCTACTTATTTCTAGGTTTGGTAGGGCTGCTACAAGTGCAGGATGCAGTGAGCTAAGTTGTATTATAATATACGACTAAGACAGTTTATTATAGTTTACATATTTGTTGTAATATACCTATATTTTCTTATTGTAAATTAAAGTTACTTTACTGCTTTGCTATTGCTTACAACACCTGCCTTTTGTTTTGCATCTGGCAGATTTATAATTCATTCTCTATTTGAGGATGGTGAAACGGATTATAGTGAACTAGAAACAAATGATTGGCACGAGTTTACCAATTAATTCACTTGGTAACCACTTATCATTCGTTTTTGTCATATAATTATACTTAATTTAGTTTGTAATTGTTTTTCTTTACAGGTTATGGAATAAGCTCATATACTAGTAAATGGAGAATAACTTTACTGCAAATGTTGTGTTATTAGGTATTCACTAATTTGTTAAGAGTGGAACTACGCAATTAAGAGTGACAAACTTGACAATTCTACCATGCTTTAATTACTGTTAATACATTAGACATACACTTTATGTATTACACAAAATTAATGATGGGAATCATCGTTTATGACTCTTTGATAGGCTGATAGAATTACAAAAATATTTAAAGAGATAAGTATTAAAACTAACAAAATGAACATATACGAAAAACTCACATATGCATATACACATATCAATATAAACAAAACACTGATCTCCTAATATTGTTACATAATTATGGTAGAAATGGTCAAATTGCTCAACCAAGCAGGTTATGAACCTAACAAAGTATTTTTTATGAATAAATGTAACTTATCTGGAGGCCTGTGCTTTGCACGGGCTCTAATGCTAGTTATCACTAATGTTTCATCCGATACTTGTGTTTGAAATTTATAAAGAGGATGTTCTAGATGGGTGGGTTAGAAAACATAAATTTCAAACTTATAAGAAAAAACAAATTAAAGGTTACCTTAGAGAATAAAAAATTCAAAAAAAAATAAGTTAAGATTGAGAAATTAAAAAATCTTAAAAATTGACATAAAATTCTATTTATATATTTATATTTGTATTTTGTTTTGAGAAATGTTAAAGTCTCTATTACCGAATGCTGAGTTGTCATCGTGTTATAGAATGTTCTCTTAAAAATGAAATAAACTTGTCATGCATTAATATAGATCTCAGAAATAAAAACGTCACAAAAATATTTTAACATTTTTTCGGGTACATAACACTAGTTATTTGTTTTATCAGGAAACTGTCAGAAGGTCGGGATTTTTCTTTATTGTTTGGTATACTTTCATTCACATTTAATACTGTTGAGCAAGAATGAAGCTAAATATATATTTCAACAATGTCTGGTTTGAAAACTTAACATAGAACATGACTTGCAAATAATAATATGATCACTGGAATCATTCAAGTTGAAGATTTGGTATATACATGGATCAAGACATATTACAGTGAAGAAATCCTTGACAAAGCACTGTCAGAAGTTCTTTAATATGTTCAAGCAATTAGTGGAATAAATTAGGGGTGTTCACGGATTGGTTTGGTCCGGATTCTAGCTCTTTTCGAACCAAATCAGAATGAACGATTTTTTAAAAGTCCAGACCAAACCAGACCAGTTAAATGTCAAGACCAAACCAAACCAGACCATAGAATAACGGATTGGTTCGGTTCCGTTTGTTTTTGTTAAACTTACTACGAACGATAAATTAAGTAAATGTCACATAAAATTTAAAACATGTCAGTATTACATATTACATATAACTACTATTATATATATTTATAAATATTTATTTAACATATTACGTTCATATACTTTAATTTAATTTAAATAAAAATGAATTACACTGATTTGCGTAAAACTACAACATATTGACAATTAACTCAATTTTTTATTTATAAACCAATTTTATGTTTTTAATAATATATACATACACATACATGAAACCATAAATTATAACCTTAATTTATAATTATATAATAGAACCTTTTATATATTATTATATAACGGTCCAGTTTGGTTTGGTTTAACCGGTTTAAATATATTAGAAACCACAACCAAACCATATACGCGTAAACGGTCCGGTTAACCGAACCATTAACAACGATTTTAGCGGTTTTGATTTTTCTTGGTTCAGATTGTCGTGGTCGGGTCCGGATTCACGGTTTGACGGATTTTTTGAACACCCCTAGAATAAATGATTAAGGGTATTCGAAGAAGTTCGAGTTGATAGAGGTGAAGACCAGGGTATTTCAGTCAATAAAGAGCTCAGCTTAACAATGGTTTGTAAAGTTTATGATATGAAGGCCTGAGAGCGGAACTAGTTGTCTATGAACCAGACCAAGGGAAACTAAGTATCATTATTTGAAGAATTGTTAAGTGGTTAAGTGATATGATTTGGATTGCTCTGTTTGGATGAAGTGATTAAAAGAATTTGGTTTTAGTTCTTTTAGTTAAATCAATTGTTTGGCTTATATAAATAAATTAATCTAATCAAGAATTAATTTATTTAGTAAGTTAATTATAAAGTTTTAAAATTAATTAGTTCGCTATAGGAGAAGAAACGGCTCAAAAAAATCACCAAAAAATATTTTTATTAAAGACAATAAGTAGAAATACTATCTTTTTTACTTGGTAAGACTATCAGATAGTATTACCGATTGTCTTACCAAGCCAATCAATAGTATTACCGAAAGTATTGCCAAGTTCGTGATAGTATTACCGAAAGTATTTCTAGTTCAGGTGGTAGTCTTGCCGATAGTATTGCCAGTTCAATTGGTAGTATTACTAGTTCATTTCGTAGTATCGCCGATAGTATTACAAGGTTTAATGGATTGTCTTGACAGCTTGTGGATAGTATTACAAGAGTAAATCAAGTTGTGATGTGCAGACTATAAAACAAGGGTTTTGTGCAGATTGTTTAAGTAGATTGAATTCAGCAGCCGCCACCAAATACACACACACACACATATACATACAAAATGGGCTCATTATTCAAGACACCAAACCCATTAAAGAAGAAAGAGAAGAAGCTTTATTCTCTAGATCTACAAGCTACATCCATCCTAGATTCAATTCTTCTTTCATCTTGTATTTCTACTAGCGGATATTTATCCCTAGCACGTATCATGACTTGCTCCTTTGGCAATCGTAACACAATAATTAATATTCTCGATTAAAGAGATTTATTTCTTAGAGATTGAGTGTATTAAATTATTGTGAGATACACCACCAAGTCTTACATATTGTAACGCTCAATTTTATAGCTCATCCTTATAAGGACAATTTAATTTAGAGCGACAGAGCAAACACTAGATCTACATAGTTTATTTATTCTAGTGTGTTTGTTTCTTTTGTTGCACCAAATAATTTTATTTGGTGATTGTAAGCAAACCTTCGTGGTTATTTTTCTTAATGAAAGAATTTAACCCATGATCTTGTTTGTGTTTGTTCGACTTTGATTTTTCGCTGCAATTAATTTTGAAAAAAGAACACAAATACATTCACCCTCCTGTATTTGACCAATGGACCTAACAAATACTTTTTCTTGAATAGCCAGGATATAAAGAATGTATCGCTGGTGAGTGCATGGTGAATGCAATTGATCTACTGAAATATTTGAAAATGATATTTTATCAATGGCCGAGATCTTACTTTTTTTAAGAGAGATCAAGGGTTTCACTCCCTCAATTTTAATTTTACATTAATATGCTTATTCTCGAAAAAATTACGACTCATCATTAATCTTAGATAAATTAGTTGTTCAATTTCAATATTACATTAATGTACTTATTCTCACAAAAAGTATGCACTCATCATTGGTTAGACAAATTTTTGATCTTGTTGGGCTTAAACCCAATATAGTAGTATTATTAAGGGCGATACAAGATATAATTGGGTTGGACAATTATTGTATAAGTAGACAATTATTATATGTAGTGTTTATTATTCACAAAGTTATGTAATTAGGTACTAATAATAGGAAGGTTTGCATAACAAATATGGGAAGACTTGTAGAACAAGTATTGTATGTCTTGGTGGCTAAGTTTGTGGTGACAATATATACATAGTCATATTGTTTGATAGGGATAACGAATGCTTAAGATGTAGACTTAGGTATAACATTGTGAGACGCTTGAGTATTGTTTGACTTAAGTATCGGTTGGAACACCAATTGAGGTGTTATTATTTGATTGATGTATTATTGATAATTTTTTTGATTAATAATATAAGTTGAGACGTGGATTTGCTGCGTCATAACTATTGTCTGTGTGTGTACTCTGCATTGGTTGATTGAATCTCGTATAGTTGTGTGTATTTTCTCCAAACAAGTGGTATGAAGAGTCACGGTTCGTGATGGATGGAGTTGGAGGAAAGTTCGAGATTCAGTTGGCATGGCGGAGTGCGATGATGGATTTGTTGACAAATTTACGTGCGGTATGGCGCTTGGCCCTTGCACGTGGATCAATTTATTGAGACTCAAGATGGAAGAAGATGGAAGAGATCATCGCAATTGCTTCAATGTCTTGATCAATCAGGTGAAGATTTTGGATGATGCTATTATTCTTCTTCAGGAGGCCGAAGGATTGAGAAAGTAAGGATCGGGTGACTCAATAGATGGAAGGGCACTCGTGGTGGTTGATGCACGTGATTTTGTAGATGGATATGTCGTTATGATGAAGAACGGTGGTTTGAAGGTCACTATATGGGTTTTAGTTATTCTCAAAAGTTGGAAGAACGAGATAAAGGGATTCTTGTTTGAGGAAAGGCATCGGCGAATGGACGTTGATGTTTTGATGGTTATCATTCAATCTGATATGGAGTATAGGGTTGAAGGGGAGGATTGTGGGCTTAAACCCAATATGGTAGTACGGGCCTTGGTGATATAAAAAATTATTAGGTTGGGTAATAATTGTATAGGTAGATAATTATTATATATAGTATGTACTATTTACAAAATTATATAATTAGGTACCAAGAATAGTAAGACTTGTATAACAAGTATGGAAAGACTTGTAGAACAAGTATGATATGTCTTGGTGGATAAGTTTTGGGTGGCTATATATACATAGTCATATTATTTGATATGGATAACAAATACTTAAGATGTAGACTTAGATATTGTTTGTGAGATACTTGAGCATTGTTTGGCTTAAGTATCAGTTGGAACACCAATTGAGGTGTTATTGTTTGATTGATGTATTATTGATAATTGTTTTGATTAATAATACAAGTTGGACGTGGATTTTCCGCCTCATATATATTGTGTGTGTGTGTGTGCGCGCTCCGCATTGGTTGATTGAATCTCGTATAGTTGTGTGTGTTTCCTCCTAACAGATCCGACTGATTAGAAATTATGACTACACCACTATAATTAGTTATATGTTGCATCATTTATATCTTGTGTTATCTGATATTGATCTACCGATACAGCAAAGGTGAAAAGCAAGATGATTTATCCAAGCTTCAACGAGAGGTTCAAAAGAGATTGATGGTATTCATGAAAAATTGCAAGCAACTGATCCAAATGAAATGGACATGGATGTTATCAAAAGCCGAGCTACCTATGGTGTCAATTCTTGTTGCAGGAGCTTACAATTTTGTTCCTTACAATTGTGTTGCATGTCTATAAATGTGCTGTGAAATTCGGCATAATATCTCCTAATTTATGGAACCTTTTATTTATTGAAGATTACGAAAAATTTAAGTTTTACACCCTAATTGTTATCTGTTTAATATCAGCATATATTCTTGTACTGCAAATTACAACAGTACGTACACTTCCCTTTCTTGAAGTTGATAATTTTGTACCCATAATTCGACAATAACTGTGATGACTGTTGGGTATATTGAGTAAATAACGCAACAATGCGATAGTTATATAATACGATTAACCAGAACAAGCAATAACCAAAGAATGAAATAATCACGAAGATATAAATAAGATATAATCAGAGACTGTAATGAACAAGAGAAAGGAGAAATCATTTAATTCTATAGAAGCCTTATCAAACTCTGATAGATCAGAACAGCTGAGTCGCCTAGCCCTCGAGAAGACTAGACTGTTCTTGAAGAGATTATTGCCCCACTTACGCTGTGATAGGTTGCAGCAATGCAATATCGCTTCCAGGATAAAACAGCTCAGAGCAATGCGTCCACAGTCACGTAGTGCTCAACATCGACCTACACCTTAGTTCGCCCAGAAAACCTCTGCAAATAATCTTTATGTATGTGGAGAAAACAGAAAGAGAAAGAGCAGCCAGGGTTTTCAAAAATATGTGTGAGATGTATATCTTTTTACCAATGTTATGTTCTGTGTAAAATACAAAATAAAACGTAACAACATATATATCATTAATTAAAATAAATATTCAAACTTAAATTGCATCTAATCGAATATAAATCAGTATCAGAATCGATTTTTTAGTTAACAGGCCCATCAGGATTAATCTGGTCCATCAAAGTTTGTTAAATTCTTATCCAGTTAGGCCCATCAGGATTTAATCCTGGTCAATCAAATTTTGTTAAATTCAGATCCAGCCAAGCCCATCAGGATTTATAAACACTGACTCGCAAATTCTGACAGCCCTTGGTAACAAATAAATTCTGACTCAAATATTCAAATTAAAATACAATTAAATCAATAAATATTATAATTAAACCTGAAGTAAAATTCATCGCCCAGGTCGCCTCGCGTACGTGAGATGCCGAGATATTCGACCTGAGGCTCTGGATGCCAACTCGAAGGGCGACGTGCCTACGAGGCGCATGATCAAGAAAGCTGAGGCAGCTTATGGTTCACTTCCACCCAAGATTTCGGAGTTCCTGGGTGACGGCCCTAGTGGGGGCAAGAAGAGGACTAAGAATTCTGACGGAAGCTCAAGGACCCCCTTCGAGCCGTCGTGGGGTATTTGTGCCCAAGACTCGGTGTTAAGGAATCCAGCTCTCGCCCTTGATTGGTCCAAGTGTTCAATTACTCCTCCGGACATGGTTCACGTCTCCTCAAGAGAGCGCATCCTTGAGTCCGAGCAGCTTGGGGCTCACGCCTTGTATCAGGTATTTCTTGTACCTTGGCCCTTGGCTTTTTATTTTTAGTTATGTTCTAACTTCATTTCACCTTTATGGCAGGCCAACGCTTACTTTACATCCATGGCCTCTCAGAGCCACATGATCAGGGACCAAAAGATTGCCTTGGAGAAAGAAGTGAACAGACTTACGGACGAGTCCCGTGAATGGGAGTCCAGAATTCTCGTGGCTAAGGACAAGGCCACAAGCTTTGAGGCTAAGTACAAGAGTCTTAGCAGGAAGAAGGCTGTTGAGTTTAAGGAACTCATCAAAGTTTACCATGAGTCAGAGGATTTCCTAAGGGTGATCGACAAGCATGATGATGAGATGGCCCCGGCCACCATGACTGTTGGATGGAATAAGGCCGTGGGTACCATCCATGAAGCTCACCCTGATGTCATTGATCCCCAGAACTTACCCAACCCTTGGGGCGTGCCTATGGAAGGTGTCATTGTGGCACAACCTCTGAACTCTGGTCTCCAAGTTGGCTCAAGCTCAAGTCATGGAGGTTCTCGCTCTGGCCCTGGCGCTGGCTCGCGAGGTAAGGCTCCCTCTGGAAGAGGTTCAGGGAGCAAAGGTCGAATCTATGGACAAACCCGTAAACCCATCCGTAGGGGAAAGCAGCAAGTCATTGAGTCCTCTTCTTTAGAGAGTTCTGAGCACTCAGGTGGTGAGGGGGCCAACAATGAAGGTGGCCAAGATGGAAGTTCCTCTTTAGAGGAGTAGTGTTGTGGCCTTGCATGGCTTGTGATGCTGTATGTGGCCTTTATCTTTTTAGTCTTTTATTCAGAGTCCTTCATGGACTTAAGACATTTGTGATTTGTACTCGTATTTGTCCTTCGGGACTTGACTTATGATCCTTCGGGATTTTATCTACGCACATTCTGTTTGTTAATTTACTAGTCATTTTGTTTTACTTTGCCGTTCATGGCTTGCATTCGTTGGATGCTTTCGTAGAGTAAAATAGTAGATAGAGTAAT
>PHNY01295619.1:2753-20544 GCA_003724115.2 Anethum foeniculum | reverse complement strand
ATAATATAAAATCTGTGATATATACCTTGCAATTTTTCTAATTTATCTTATCAACTGTCAAATAGTTAATTTTGATTAAGAGTATTATCAATGCGTATTGTTTTTAAAAAATTTCGAGCCGCGCATGGCGCGGTTTTATATCCTAGTATCTCTTAATGCCAGAATTTGGCCAGCAGCCCCATGTCGTTTTATCCGATTTTTATTAAGTTTTTTTTTTTTTTGGTGTGGAGTACTGAACTGGATATACATTTGGAAATTTTTGACAGTTGTAGATTTAACTGTTCAGCTATTGAGGGGTCTACGGAGCCGTTTGGATCGTAGAAATTCAACCCGGTTAATAGGATTGAGAATGCGGTTCTAATATTATTTTTTATTGAAATTTCATTCCCATTTCCGTTAACCGGATTGGAATGCCATGATCTAAACAGCACGTTTTACTGATCCATAGAACCAGAAAACACGTGTAAACAAAACTTGAATCATGACAACAGAAATTTCATTAAATTATGGGTTAAGGGGCAAAAAATCCCTTATATTTTATGAGAAGGAGCAAATATACCCTCATACTTTAAAAAGGTGCAAATAAACCATTCATTTTTAAATATTAGCTCAAATACGTATTCGTAGTTAGATTTGGTTAACCATGGTTACAAAAATAATTTTGAATTATTGTAAAACTTAACATTTAATCAAATAATAAACTTACATACGTGTTGTATAAGCAGAGAACTTTAACAAAAAAACAAAATCAATATTTTTATGATAATACTAATTTAAAATATTTCTGCTTACAGATAATAATTAAATATTAAAGTAAAACGACTCGTATTTAATTAGTTGGTAAAAGGTTTTCATACGGATGGATAAACTAGATTTACAAAAATAACTACAAACTAGTATATTCATGTAACATCCTCATAAATTATGTGCCGATATAATATACTCACTCCATCCCACTAATTTCTTTACAATTTTTTTCTCATGCTCGGCATGTATTTTAAGGCTATTATAAAGTATAATTTCATAATTTATTTTTAAAATGTTCTTTTTTTGAATAAAAATTCAAACATCCTATTTTTATTTAGAAGGAAAAAAAATTAAAATAATTTAAGGAACTATACTTTATAAGAGCATTAAAATGCATATCGAGTCCCCATTCCACAATGTAAAGAATTGGTTGGAACAGAGGGAGTAACAATTATATATCATACAATACAATATGTATTATAATGCTTTGACGTGCAAATTTAACTATTTATTCACTATTTTTGCCAAATTACTTTTTTTAACGTGAAATAAAATTTGATTATGTAAAAAATATGTTATTTTTCAAAATAATCTTCATAATTAGTGTGGAGACTTTTTAATTCATAGACACGTTAGTTAAAAATAAAAAATAAAATAATAAAGATACATATAAAATCATAACATATATAAGAATATAAATATTTCATAAAATTTAATGTAATTAATTTAAAGTATAATTAAATATTTTATTATAATTTGATATTAATACTAACTATATGGTTAATTGAAGTATGATAGAAATGGTCTGTTGAACCATCATTTTAAAAAGGAAGGACATTTTTCAACCATTATCTTAAAAAGAAGGGCTCATTTGAACCTTATTAAATATAGGGGTTTATTTGCTCCACCTCTTAAAGTATAGAGTGTTTTTTGCTCCTTAATCCTTAAATTATCTCAAAAGAACACCAAACAAACAAGAGAACCCTAATAATATATAGCCTACTACTTTTTTAATATTTACAGAGTATCAATCTTCAGAAATATACCTTCTACTTGACCCTGGGCTCTTAGCTTTCACCCAACACTATTATTTTACGAGAGTAGCAACGTAATTCACACGCCCTACACTTTGACAAAGAAATTACTTAAATACTAGTATAACGTAAATATGTGACGATCAATCAGTAATATATTACATTACACACGAAAGAGCTTAAAATACTTTATACTACTCACATTAGTTGTTTGATAACGGAAATACGGAATCCGCACAGTAGATATATAGAAAATATATATCCATACTACTAAACGTCCATCACTAAATTTTTCTTAAAAGACACATATCTTATCTATTGTAATAATTTTTGGTAAATATTTATGATTGCAATGTATCGGCATGATTATAAAATTCTTCCGATTTTTTAAAATATTACCGACAAATTGCCATTAAATCAAATTGTCATTAAATCGGTAAAAATATTTGATTAATTCGATAAATCACAGATTAATTATTCATTTTTTAAAAAATTATCCGATAAATCACAAATCGATAACTCAACTTATTAGTTGCAACTTCCAAAATTGATAACCAAGTATCGGACCGAATATTTTGAAATTATTACAACGGTCTTGGAATTTTATTTTTATTTTTTTTACTTTGATCGGTTTGTATAAACGTTCCGACTTATCGTATCATTTAAGTATACAAATCGCAACACACAACGGTTAACAAAGCGTGATGAAATGCATACTTGTTTCCGCAGTTTCTTCTTTCTGGTTAAAAATATACAGTAATGGTTAAATAATGAGTGCACGCATAATCGAAGCAATTATTAGCAACAACTGTGGCCTTATGGGGTCATCACACCTGACTAATTAAACAGCCTTTCTAATTATTATGCACCTCACTTACACTAATTCTAACTACTCCTTGCATCTTTCTTTCTATCCATACGGTGGATCGATCTTTCTTTAACAAGGGATCATTTAAATAAAATCCGTAATCAATCACGTTAACAAATTGATAGCTACTAAAAAATATGTCGGTTCAGCTAAGCTCTTGTCGTCTCAATTCCCGCGTACCTTCAAGATTTGTTAGAACACATACTCAATTTTTAGATATGTATGCGATCACAAAATAAGATGCAAGGAGTATTCATAAATTTGTATTAGTTTTAAACAATTAAAAAATGTTTGTTTAAGCATGATTGGGTAGTACAAGTGGTTAAGAGCTAAGTTCTCTATTGTTTCAAGTCCTGGATTCGATTCTGGTCATCCCAAGAATTTCTCGGAATAGATACTCACTTTACAAGCCTATAAGCCATATTAACAAAAAAAAATGTGTATTTTGTAAAATACGTAGACGGAGGCAGCTATGAACTCGAAAGTTCATTTAATCTATATTCAAATCTCGACCTGATTAGATAACCTTGATCCAACTCCATCCACTTTACACGTTTCTCCGTCTTCTTGATCAATTTTAAATACAAAATTTATAGTGGACAAAAGATTTGAAAACACAAAGGAGTCCGAGTATTATTCTCAGGTCCAAAATTTTCAAAGGTTAGCTGACCTACTAAAATCATCACATAATTGTATACTACTGTTTGTAAATTTCTATACTGAATCTCAACATTGGTGGTCCTTACTTAAAGCTAAGTACTCTTCTTAGTGGGGTTCTAATACCATGAATTATTAGCTTTCCAGAAAAGCTAAAGAGTAAAGTAATCATATTTCCAATCATTTCGAAAAAAGCCAGAACCTGTAGTGCATAGTACCCATACATATTTACAATTTTTTCCAACATCGTCATATTTTTTTCATTACATTATCAAGGGGAATGAATGAAGATACCTTACTCGAAGCACAGTCCAAGAAGAAAGTGTGGTATGACTACAAAGTTTTGGTGCCACTTTACAGGTTTTGCTATAGAAGAAAAGAGGCCTATTATACTATTATATGTAAAGTAAATAAAAATGATAAGATGGTGGAGCATTAAAACAACTTTCTTGTATTCAGGTCCATCGTATCTACTGATCCCTGTCTCCCCTAGATTAGTTTGTGATTTAGATATTACTATCACAAGTCCATGTGGCTACTAATCCAACTGCGTAACTTAGGAGTTTCTGGGATTAAAAATGAGTCACAGTGTTGGTTTGTTGTATTTGAAATTGGACAAGAGAATTTGAAGTTTCATAATTTTTGTAGTTACTACAAAATATGCGAACTTAGTTACCAAGCTCACCAGTGATCACCACAAATTATATAGCTATACATTATAAAATCATTAACTACTTACCAAAATTAATTACATAATCATTGGTTACGTAGTAGTAAACCAAACACAAACATTTTCAATTACCATGTAACTTATAGCTGTAACTTAATTACATGAAAGTTCAAGTTCCCGTGCAACCGTAAAATTAACGAAACAAACAAGGCCATAATATAATCTTTCTAGCTCTAACTACCCTGAACAATTACTTGTATAATATCTCGTAAACGGTAACTCAAATGCATATAACTCAAACAATGACATAAATACAGTTCTAGAATTATAGTTTGTTAGTGTGGCATTTTCTACACAACGTTCGTATATTCATCTTACTAATGACTGAACAAAGACAGGTTGTTCAGCTTATGGAAAAATAAAAAATGAAGCTCATTGCTTGTCGTATAGGCAGACACCATATGATAAACTAGAGGAGATCTTGCTTGTCCGTCCGACAGTTTTGATTGTCACAAAAGCTATGATGAAAGAAAGAAAAAGATGGAAATTATAACAATTTTTTATTGGTAAATGGTCAGATGGTTCAATTCCATGTTACTTTAAGCAGTGGCAGTGTGTCCAATCCCTCACTATGTCTTTCGTAGATACAGGTCTACAAAAGCAACTCCAAGTGAGATTCTCACTATATTTTTCTTCTCTTGGTTTGCCTATGCATCACCTAAAACCTTCATCAAAACATTTTAATATCTACAACCAAAAGAGTGGAACATAAGGATTACCATAATGAAGCTCATACATGTTCCGGTGGTTATGCTACTATTATGCTGCAATGCATATGCTACGACTGCAGCTAAAGGCAAGCAAAAGAAGACTTATATAGTCCATATGGACAAGTACTCAATGCCATCGAGTTATAATGATCACCTCCAGTGGTATGATTCGTCCATAAAATCAGTATCACACTCCGCTAACATGATTTATTCATACACTAATATAATTCATGGATTCTCCACGAGACTGACAACTGAGGAAGCTCAGTCCCTCGAACAGCAGCCAGGTATCCTACTAGTCCAAGAAGAAATGAGATATGAGCTTTACACAACTCGGACTCCGGAATTTCTAGGACTCGACAAGGATGGAGCAGTTTATCCCAAGTTGAATGCAGTTAGTGACGTAGTAGTAGGAGTGCTGGACACAGGTGTCTGGCCGGAAAGCCAAAGTTTCGATGACAGTGGATTAGGTCCAGTTCCCAGCAGCTGGAAAGGTGAGTGTGAGATTGCCAAAGGCTTTAATTCGTCTAGCTGCAACCGGAAACTCATTGGGGCAAGGTCCTTCTCAAAAGGTTATGAGGCAACTTATGGCCCAATCGACGAAACTATGGAATCAAACTCGCCAAGAGATGATGATGGCCATGGAACACACACCTCAACTACAGCAGCTGGTTCAGCTGTTAGTGGAGCTAGTCTCTTCGGTTACGCTGCAGGAACAGCAAGAGGGATGGCAGCACAGGCCAGAGTGGCTATTTACAAAGTATGCTGGCTTGGTGGATGTTTTAGCAGCGACATACTAGCTGGAATGGAAAAAGCAGTTGCAGATGGTGTAAATGTACTGTCACTATCATTAGGTGGTTCAGTTTCTGATTACTATAGAGACACTATTGCAGTCGGGGCATTCAGTGCAATGATGAATGGAATTTTTGTTTCATGCGCAGCAGGAAATGGTGGCCCAAGTTCTGAGAGCTTATCAAATGTGGCACCATGGATAGCTACTGTCGGTGCCGGGACGTTGGACCGTGATTTTCCAGCCTATGCTAGCATTGGTAATGGGAAGAATTTTTCGGGTTCATCGCTTTATAGTGGCAAGTCTCTCTCAGGTGTGCTAGTTCCACTGGTCTACGAAATTAAAACTAGCAACACAAGTGGCAATCTATGTCTAGCTGGTAACTTACATCCTAAAGACGTTGCAGGGAAAATTGTGGTGTGTGATCGAGGGATGAGCTCTAGAGTTCAAAAGGGTGTGGTTGTAAGAGATGCTGGTGGTGTAGGTATGATATTAGCAAACACCAATACTTTTGGTGAAGAAATTGTTGCTGATGCTCATCTTATACCATCAGTAGCTGTAGGTCAGATAGCCGGTGATGCAATAAAGAAGTATATATCTTCGGATTCAAACCCAATGGCCACAATTGCATCTGGAGGTACCCACCTGGGCATCCAACCATCACCACTTGTGGCAGCATTCAGTTCAAGAGGTCCTAACCCAATCACACCAGATCTGCTAAAACCTGATTTTATAGCACCAGGTGTTAACATTATAGCTGGATGGACAGGAAAAGTTGGACCAAGTGGTTTAGCGAATGATTCTCGGCATGTAGACTTCAATATAGTATCTGGCACATCCATGTCATGTCCACATGTAAGCGGATTAGCAGCACTAGTCAAAGCTGCCCATCCTGAATGGAGCCCTGCAGCTATAAGATCAGCTCTTATGACAACAGCCTACAACAGATACAAGAATGGTGAAACGATACAGGATACTGCTACTGGAAAGCCATCGACACCGTTTGATATTGGATCTGGACATGTTGATCCCGTATCAGCCCTTGATCCAGGGCTCGTCTACGATGCCAAAGTAGAGGACTACCTAGGTTTCCTTTGTGCCTTAAATTACACTTCAAGTCAAATCAAGGCAATTACAAAGAGAACTGACACATGTCAGACAGATAAGAAATATACTGTGGGAGATCTTAACTACCCCTCCTTTGCTGTTACTCTGCAGACAGCATTACGAAAAGATAATGACGATAATCAACCAGCCATAGTCAAGTATACACGAACTCTAACTAATGTGGGCGAGCCCTCCACGTACAAAGTTTCAGTATCTTCAGAACTATCAAATGTGAAAATAGTTGTGGAGCCAGAAGAACTAGTTTTCAGCAAACCAAATGAAAAGAAGAACTACACGGTAACGTTCAGTGCAACTTCCATGCCATCCGACACAACAAAGTTTGCACGTTTAGAATGGTTGGGAGGAAAATATACCGTTGGTAGTCCAATTGCATTCAGCTGGATATGATTGCAATAACCATATCATCACTAATAAACATGTAAATGACCGAACAGGGCCAAATTGTTATTCCCTTGCAAAGTTTGTGTAAAATACTGAATCCAACTAGCTTGTTCCCCAAGTACAGGATCTAATTGTTAGTTATTTATGTTGGATCTAGCTTTTATTATTTGTGTAATTGTGTTGGATAAATTTATTAATTATTTAAGAAAATGCTACAAGTTTCTGATTTACTACATTTAGTTGTAAACCTGTAGATGTAGAGGCAGAAAATTTGCATAAGAAAATCACAAGGCATCTTTCAATGTCTAGTACTAGGCAGTTATTCTGCATCTAATAGGCAAAAAAAGCCTGCCTTCATCAATATGTAAGTTCGAAGAAAATAGTACGCAAGTAGCATTTACAGAAATATTAATAATAAAACAGAAATACCTTAAAGATTAGAAGCACTCATATAGTTTTTTCACCGTCCATACTTCGAATAAAAGATAACCACAGGATGAAAGATTATGCCAACATATTTTATAATAAAAATGTTCGCTTAAAAAGTACTTTAAGCTTAAATCATTCAGAATCCTGAAGAACCTCACAAACAGGAAGGTAATATGTATCTAACTGCCAATATTTGTGTTTCACGCCCTCCCATACCTCTTCGCCCAAACAATCCTTAACAGGCAAGGGTATCAACTGTGTCGAGTAACCCAAACTTTGAAGTTCTAAGGAAACTATTTGACAGTAAACTACATGAAAAAAGGCATTACCTCCACAAAGTCCATTGAAAAATGAGTAGAGTCCTTCAGCCTTTAATAGAACAGGAAGATGCTGATGGAACTCTCTCATATCTTCATAATACTCACCATAAGTGTCAAAAAATATTCCTGCAGAAGATGGCCATAATTTTATCAAAAACAATTTGAGGTTTCTATAATTCTAAATACTTCTAAATGTTTATTTCAAGAAAATAAGCAATCACCTTTGAACACAATTACTCGCTTGAATTTATACAAGTACGTCTAGCATAGCAGGATTAGCAGCTTCATATTACATTTAAGACCACAAAACAATGTCGTTGTCCTTGCATTATATATTAAGAAGATGACAAGCAGATAGTAAACTTTTGTAACAAGGAATAAACGGGAAACCTCTTTCATACACAATATTCGGATCCACTAGGATAAAGTTCAGTAATTTATAAAATGAAATTTCATAGGAGAAAGAGAAGTAGAAACAACTGCATTTTTGAAGTGTAAATAATTATACCTTAATGCATAAAGTAAATGTAGAAAAGGCTACTAGATTGGTTACCAACTTACCATCATAAGATTCAAGCTGAGACAACACATCCTGCCAACGACCAAATATTATTTTGACATTCTCTTTGTCACCCCATCCAGAACTAATCATACGATTATAGACTTCTGGGTGAGCCTCGACAATAGTGTGTGTAGCAGGTCCATATTGCTGTATAGCAGCATCCACAAGTCCCATACCAAATCCAATGTTTAGTATGTGACCACCCCTTGAGCAAATCGCTTTTGCATGAGCTTCCATTAGTGGCTTCTCCCAAGCCATCATAATAGCTTTACTATTAGATTCCATCAATTTATCCTCACTAAAACTGACTCTGTCTTCCAAGTAGTCCTTGTTGGAATCTCCATCTCCATAAGCTCTCCTCGCAATAGTTCCAAGAATCAATTCAGCCTGTATCCCTGTTGAAGTATAGAATTGTAGTAAAAGAAAATACAATAAGCAAATCAAAAAATTTGAACCGCTAATATATTTAAACAGTAAACTTGATACAACAAAGTCAATATAATATCTAAAAGTGAACCAGAAAGAAAGGGTATTCTACTCGACATACACCACCACAACATTGTTTATCAGTTTCAATGATCTAATAATTGTTTATGAAATTGTGAAGATTCTTGAAATAAGAAAAGATACAGATTTATTTTGTGAGAATGCAAAAATTATCCAAGATCAATGAGAAAAGATAAAGATCTATTTAGTGAGAATGCAAAAATTATCCAAGATGGATAAACAGGAGAGTAGGTCCCATATGCGGAAATGTGGACTTTCGTTAAGTATATTTTAACCACTTCAAACTAAGAACAAAGGCCTAAGGCCTTGTCATAAATGGCATTCTACATAAAAAGTGTCTTAAGCTTTGGCATGTCTGCTAGACTACATACTCCAGTAATTCCACCAAGACAAAAACTAGGTCAATTTGAAACCTACGGTTACAACAATTCCATATAAGTCTGCAAAAAAAAAAAATCAAATACAGAAAACCAAAAAACAAATAAAAATTTTGAGGGGGTCCTAGTCCTAGCTCGTCAGAGAGCTAAATTTGCCTCATTTTTTGTATCTTTCCTTTACTTTTTCTTATATCAGCTTCCGCTGTTTCAAGAGTCAGAAAGTTATCAATTAGGATAATGTCTTACTAAAAGAGGTAGTCATTTTCCCAGTAAGTTTTAACATTTTTCAAAGGAACCTTCCACCTTTAATTAAAAATTATTTTTTTCCCTGAAACAAATCTAGCGCAGATAACAATGTACAAACATTTCCAGAAACTAAAGGAACTTTGGAAAATCAGGAAACATTTTCACGAAGCCAAACAAGTGCAGCAAAACAAGGAAAACACTCAACAGAGCCGACCTCAATCTTAAAGTCTATCCTCCATTAATCGAAACAGAAACATCTAATCAATTAGATATTGTAATTCAATCCCTCCGTGGATCAAATTACTACCACATTCAACTACTAAATTACTTCGCCTCTCAATCTCAAACTTACAAACTCTATCATCCACAAATCAAAATCCAAAAAATAATTCATATACACATACACAAAGTAATAACAAGAGTAAATAAAAACTCTTGCATCAATTAGTAATCGTAACTCAATCACTACATAAATCATATCACTGCAACATTCAATTACTATATCATTTCGTTCTCAAACTCAAACTCTATCCTCCACAACTCAATATCAATATATTCATATAACAAACAACACGAGCAATTAAACACTCAATCCAATCGTAACAGAATCACTATATGAATTATATCACTGCAACATTCAGTTACTACATTCATTTCGTTCTCAAACTCAAACTCGATCCTCCACAACTCGAAATCAATATATACATATAATACAACAAACAACATGAGCAATCAATTACTCAGTCCAATCGTAACAGAATCACTATATAAATTATATCACTGCAACATTCAATTACCACATCATTTCTCAAACTCAATCCACAACTCAAAATCAATATATACATATAACTAACAACACGAGCAAATACTCTGGATAACCGTAACAGATCACTATATGAATTATATCACCGCAACATTCAATTACTACATCATTTCGTCCTCAAACTCAAACTCAATCCTCCACAACTCAAAATCAATACATACATATAACAAACAATGCGAGCACTTAAATACTCAGTACAATCGTAACATCATAACTACATGAATTATATCACCGCAGCATTCAATTACTACACTCATTTCGTTCTCTCGAACTCAAACTCTAAATCTAACTCTAACTCTATCGTCCACAACTCAAAATCAACATACACATATAACTAACAATACGAGCAATTAAATACTCAATATGATGCTGAATTTAATAACTCAAAAATTAAAATTAATTATATTACCGGCGTTAAGGAGGAGGTCAAAGGCGTCCTGGTGACCGGAATCCATAGCGAAGTCACCGGCGGAGAGATTAGAAGGAGACAGCGCGTTCCACGGAGCTCCGGCTTCTAGAAGGATCTTCACAACATCAGCGTCACCTTGTTTAGCGGCGTGCATTAATGGAGTTAATCCGTCAACATCGAAGTAAGTGACGTCAGCTCCAGAAGCAATTAGAGATTTCATTTTCGATACGTCGCCGTTTTTAGCTGCCGAGCATAGTTCGTTCTCTTCCGCCATTGCTTTACTGTGTGTGAGTGACTGTGTGTGTCAGTTGTACATACATTTTGTATGTTTAGGGTTTATGGATTTTTTTAAAAAAAAATCTAGATTTCGTCTATTTTATTTATTTTTTATGGATCGGTTACATTGTGTAATTGAATTTTAATTTATTGTCCATGGATTTAAGATTTCCGACATCATGTGTTTGGTTAAAGGTCAAAATGGATATGTATGAATTAAAATATTTTAATATTATTTATATCAATTATTTTAAAATATTAATCTAATTATTAATTTAGTATATTTTTGGTTCATTGATTTATATTTGTATTAAATTTTACATCAAATCGCTTAAATATAAATGAAAATAGAGAAACAAATTTCATTCCCCGTACCCCTTCCTCATACCCACATATGCTTTAAGTATGAAAAACTCTTGAGGAATGTGTTTGAAACTATTTTTTTCAAACTCATAGCTGATTACAGAGTTACTCGAGCGAAACGACCCCAAAGAAATCTCATCAAATTTTTAATTTTTTTTAATAAAATCTAGATTTAATACCCCTCGACCTCCTCACACAAATTCTAAAATAAGATTCTTATTATTATTGCATTATATCAAGATATATATTAAAATATAATTATATAAATATTAAAATCCCTTTAAAATTTTTAACTTTTAATAATGTGAAATTTCACATCTAGATTGGGGTGAATAGGTTTATGGCTAACTGATACCGATTTTTATAAGTTACCAAGTATTTATCAAACTGCCGAAAATATGTTAGTTAAGTATTTATCAAACTGCCGAAAATATCAAACTGACAATCGATGTGCAATGCAGCAAGTAAATAACAAATAACAATTTTAGCTAGGTTCGACCCCTAACCAGTAAATAACAACAAGTAAATAACACATAACAATTTTAGTTAGGTTCGACCCCTAACCTTAACAGTCTACGTCCTGAACTCCTGATCCCTTACCAGCTTGATAATAGAATATATTATTAATCTCTGAAATGACATGATTACAAGATTCAATAATATATCTCTCTTAGCCCTTGTTCTCGATAGCAGCTTGTTGATAACGCCAGTCCACTTGAGTTAATTGCTCTCTAAGCCCTATACTAACCCCAGTATAGCTTTCTCTATCAAATTAATTCCCTGAACCATTTGTTATCTAAACTTAACTATCCAACAACAAAATATTACACCTTGAATAGTACAATTCGAATTGAAAAACTACAACTCAAATTATGAACTCAATATAGATATACGTGTATATAAATTAGAGCTCAAATATAGAGTTCAATTGAGTACGAGTTGTATTTTTAAAAAAATTTGTGTGAATCTCGTGATCAGTTGTAAAATGAACACGCCACCATGTATTTATAAGATAACTAACGTTCAAATAATCAAACAACACACAACGGTCTTGAGTCCAACTCTCACATTTATTTGTTATGATAATTTAAATATTAACATCTTACAAAACATGTTCAAATTGAAGACAAGATAAATAAAATGTTTGAAATACTTGGTCTTCAGTTTAGTTAGAAAATATAGTGTATACGTTATAGTTCAGATTATCCAAACTAAATTACAACGATTTTGAGTCTAACTCTCAAGTTTAATTTGTTTGATTAATTCAAATTCTAACATACACCTATATTGTGTATGTATTTTGAAGATGATTAGAGAGTAAAAACTTTTTATAAAAGACACCTTCTATACATATCAATTCATGTAAGCTTAATTATAACTTGAACCTTGAAGTATGATGATGTGTACACACAAACCCCTATAGACAAAAGTCATACACATTAACCCCTTATGTATCGAATGTGTATATCTTGACCCTTGCTCCAGCAAACGCTCCTGAATCGTTAAATGTTATGTATTAAGTGAGGGTTATCTTAGGAAATAAATTAGACATATACAGATTATGTAATATATGAGAGAGGTTAATGTGTTGAACGGGAAATAGACTTAAAACTTTGGAGAGAGAAAACAATTTTCTGCCCCCAATACCTGCCCGAAAACGTGACGTTTCATAATTCAAAATTTTTTGCCAGAGCAAGGGTCATGATGTATACATTTCATACATTAGGGATCGATGAGTATGACTTTTTTCTTTAAGGGTGCATGTGTACATTATATCATACTTCAAGGTTTAACTTATAATTAAGTCATTCATGTATATAGAAGTTTGTTGCGGAAAGAATTTTGAAATAACCAAACTCCTATAAAATAGTAAAAGAATTTTAATAAGACATTTTGGTGCAAAACCGAGCTCTAACCGGGTATAATACATATATCGTATTAGAGTCCTTACAAATGAACTCCTATAAAATCTCCTTAAAAAATAAATTTTAATTTGATCGATAACATTTTCTGGACGGAGGCTTTCAGCTTACAATAAATTATGAACATGTACTGGTAGCTTACTAAAATAAAAACAAACACAAGCTATAAAACGGCTCCGAAACAAAAAAAAAAAGGTGTGCCAAGTGTCATCATAAAAAACTTAGGAGTACTACAATGCACTTGTTTAACATATAGTAAAAAAATATTTTTTTTTATTTATAAATATTTTCGTGTATATTAATTAAAAATAATTATTAACCTATAAATTAGCATCGGAACTTATAAATTTACTAATAACATATATCATATAAAATCAATTAAATAAAAGTACAAAATGTTAGAATATTCAAATTTTTGATAAACTTCAAAATATGTAATTTAAACACTTTCAGACTTCAAACTCCGGTATCCTAAAAAAGCCTAAGTGCCAAGTATTAATAATTCACTTAAAACAAATAATGCTTATACGCTAATGTTAGCGGGACAAGTATTTTGGACAACAAGATTCGTAGGCCCATAAAAAATTCACAAAGACTTGAACACATTAGAGTTGGGCTTGAGGCTGAAGGTGTCAAATATGAAAACGTATATATTGGGCTTCAGCCTTTAGGCGCATGCTTTCTCAGTTAACGTATCTTTAGTATCTTAACACTCATTTTGATTCGCATGTCAAAATTTTGTAGATTATAAGTACATCTATATTTTGACAATAACAAAACATAATCAGCAATTGAAATGCAACAAAGTTGATATACATTGCAACCACAGAAGTCTTGCATTCCTTTACAAAAGCTATGATGATTGATATTAGATACAAGATAACAAATGAAGCAAAGATTTATCATGGTGGGTACAATCTTTTGGCGACATCATGATTCACCAACACCTTTTCCTTATATTCCTAACATTAAACATATAGTTCACACCTCATACCAAACCAAGAATACTTGAGAAGACTTGCAAATACCTTACTCTCAATCGGGTTGTACGGAGATTTACCCTGACCTTGCCCTTACTCCGAAAAGTAGAGAGACAGTTTCCGCTAGTTACATAGAGTTCATATAAGAAGTTATGGTTCATATGCAAAAATGCAGTCAAAATGATGAAGTCAGTTACTAGTCTTTCAGACTCATACAACTGATGCACAACTATCACCCTTTCATAGAATAGAGATTGCATCATATATGTGCCAAAAATAATCTGAAAACTTTGCTTCCCGTGAGAATTATGATAAACAATAACTTGCTAACAAGTTTATTATCAAGTGAAACAGCTCAATGACTGCTGCACAATAATCAGAGAATTTACATAGTTTAATGTATGAGCAAAGTGAGGATAACAACCTCCTTTTACGAAATGTATGCAAATTTATCATAGAACTCCCGACTGAGTGTTGATTGAATCACCAGACTCCAACTACATTTTAATAATATTTACAGATTGTAGGAGACTTGGCTATCAATTTCAATACACCTCAGTCAACAGAGATCCTACATTACCAATTCAGATCATGTTTGTGGGTTGACATAAACTAAATGCTACCTTTATATCCAGTTTGATCAACGAACAATGTCACTTTTGTTTGTATTCATCTTCAAAGTAGAATTTGTTGCTGGCACGGCCGCTCTGTGATCTTTCCAGTGTTGCAACTTTGGTTTGATATGATGTTGCTGCTGCAGCAGCCACAGCAGTCTTTGCTCTCCCCTCCTTGGGGCGTTCACGTGTTTCACTTATAGATCCATATCTTAGTTCAGCTGGGGGAATGAAACAGTCTTCTGACAGACCTGGCACATTGAATGCCACTTCTTCGATTGTCCACACCTCTTCCATCCTTGTCTTGGTGTGACTCATAGCTGTTTCTCCGAACTTAAAGAGAGTAGCTACTGATCGGCCCGAGTGAGCAATCATAATTCCCTCGACGGGCCTATAATCATCTAGAAATGAATTGATTGTGGTCTCCCAGTAAACAGCATCACCACCATTGGATTGGATACGAGTCAAGTGAGAGTCCTCCAAGTGCACCAGAAGTCCTGTTCTTTGGCTGAAATACCCAAACAAAACGTGTCTTATGATCTCTGCTGGCCCCTCACTCCTGGCTTTTAATGTATGTGGATCAGCGCAAAGCTTGAGAATAAAACATTCCTCTCCACTAATCTTTTTTTCACCAATACATCTCGCTTCAGCAAAAATGCTTGCGGTGGTTCTCGGGTCAAGACCCTGAAGCGCAAAATACATCAGATCAATTTAAACAATAATACCAAAATTTAAGAAGTAAAAAAAATAACCAAATGATTGATGAACACTACACCTGAAGAGCACGTCGCAAGGGTCTAACAGGGCCTTTTGCAGCATGTGCACCATGCCAAGGTGTGTGCCGCCACACAAGGTTACCATTACAACCAGCATGAACCTTGCTGCCGCCAAGAGCAAGCTCAACATACCACATGTCAGGATGCATCTGCCAGAGCACAAAACCTCCCGACTCTGCTGTTTTTGAGGAATTTCTGCTCTTTATCACTTTCGTAGCTGTTTCAATGTCAAAGGATAGCATACGCACCTTCCCCATTGCATATGCATTTCGAATAGAATTCTGAAGCTTCTGTCCTCCTGACGCTGCAGTAAATTGTTGCAAAATGTACTGAGCAGATGAGGTTTCCTGCAACAATGATCCACCAACTGAGTCAACCAACACATTATCCATACTTGCAATATCTTAAATTGTAAAACACCCCAAATAACAACTTCATTCCTTGTCCTTTCATTTGATTATAACATCAACAAACCAACACTCAACTACTAAAAAAACTCAACCATCTCAATCAAAAAATAAAATAAAATTTATCCACAATGACATTAGCAAACATAGTAACATCATAGATATAAATTACACAACAAAATCTCTACAAAACAAATTACACCAAAGCAACAAAAATCATAAACCAAAACTTCATGTTATTCCATTCTCCCCGGGCCCACTAAAACACAAAACTTCAGAAGATAGCAAATTTACACACATACATACACACACACATAGGCATATGCTCAACAAATGAAGTAACCTAGTATTAGTATTACTAATTATGCTTAAAACAGCCCACATCAAACCACAAAGCCTAGAACCTAATAAAACTCACCTTTTCCTGTAATTTCACAAACAATTACAAAAATAATTTTAAAAAAAATTCATAACCAAGCAAAACAAGTACTATAAAAATTAATTTAAATCTTGATAAAAAAAAGAGAGAGAAGACTTAAAAGAAAACAAGAAGAGGGTAGTGAGAGTTATTACAATGGGAGTATCTTTGATACTAAGATTAGCAAAAAGTTCACTACAACTGACGTGCACAGGAGCTAACGGTGCACCAAGAACACCAAGCATCAAACTCAGATCCGACCGTTGATTACTACTATTATTCCCATGATCACGACCTTTCATCCAATGACCACGCTTCTTTGAATCTCCACCGTCCATTACTTCATTGGGATCCGGGCCTTCTCTTAACGGAGACAATGCTTCACTTGGTCTTAAACTACCTGATCTAAACATAAAATGGTCAGCTTGGTTGTTAGTTTTCCGGCGCCGGAGTAAGCCGGACTGCGGCGAGTTGCTCCGGCTTCTCCGGCTACGTGACCTCGCCGGAGATAAGCCTCGGGTTACTTCTTGTTTTAGTGTATTGAAAAACCCTGTTTTTCTCTCCATTTGTTTTGTTTTCTTGGACTTACGTTGTAAGAAAGTGTGTGTGTATGTGTGTGTCAGTGTGTGTTTTTTTTAAGACAGGAGATAGACTGGTGTCTGTGTGTGTTTTTGTTTTGTGTGTGTAATGTGTAAGTATACGATGAAGTGTTTGTTGCAACTTGCAAGTTGAAAAAACGTAACGTAATGTTTGAATTTTTGCTTTTTGATTAGGACTGTTGAATGAGGTTATAATGTTACTACTCCCTCCGTCCCAGCCCACATGGTTTGGGCACGGAGTTTAAGAAATATGTGTAAAGTAGTAGAAAAGAGAAAGAAAAGTGGGTGAAGTGGTGGGACAAGTGAGAAAGTGGTAGGACTCATTAACTATTTTGGGTAAATTTTGAAAGGTAAAGAATTTGATGGGACATCCTAAAAAGGAAACTGTAAATAAATAGTTGGTACAGAGGAAGTAATATTTATTGATTTGGTTTATTTCGTATAATTACTAATTAATACTTCTATGTGCGGTTTATATTGACCATGTTTCCTATTTTAAATGTCTTAGAAATATAGGATCATGTTTTTTTTATTAAAGCAAATTTTATGTTAAATATGCAAGTTTTTATTAATATGGTAATAGTGAAGATTTGACATGATTACCAATTAGTAATATACTCCCTCCGTCCCAGCAGGTTCTTTACGCTGGGGCAGGTTCTTTACGCTGGGGGAGGGAGTGTTTGACACGCATTTTAAGGCTTATAAAAAGTATAGTTCT